>VYZM01014605.1:101705-142106 GCA_013398915.1 Dromas ardeola | reverse complement strand
CACAAAACAGAGCACTGCTATAAAACTCACAGGGAAGAGCGATTATTTAAACCATAGCTCTTACCTGTCTTTCACAATAAACTTATCTTGATCATCAGTTTCCATTTCTTCAGATTCTTCATTCACAGTTTTAATTACACCATTTTCTTTGTTTTCATCATTCAGAAACTCATACCGCCCATGTTCTAAGGCTGCTCTCCAAGACTGTCTGTCTGTAACCTGAAGCAAACATACAAATTTGAAGTTTCCAAAGAATCAAAGGCCACAAACTTTAAGTGTCAATTACTGTCTACGCCTAATTTAATTATGCTTTCAACAAAACCCATAGCATGCAAGAGCTCACATTTAAGTTACAGACTCGATGGCACCACCGTGCACCTAGGTATTCTACAATTCACAAATACCTTAATAGCCCCCAATGTTCCTTGGTAGATCCTGTCTTCAATATCCAAAAGAAAGTCTCTAAGTCTCAGTTCAAGCTGCTTCTCTGCAGATACATGAGATCCATCATGGGCATTCTGCATCCTTGTCCGTCCTGAAGGAGGTCTGATGTCACTTTGAGGTTTGTCTGCAAGAATATCAAGTAACTTCTTGTTAGTGAACTTTGTTCCTTAAAGTAGCCAGTGGTGGGGAGAATAAAAGCAGTACAGGGCAGAACAAATTAAGCACCCAGGTTCAAAACTCCCTTCCTGTCGCGTGAGTTGCCAATACCAACATCTCCACGCCAACTAAGGCATCCGATCCAGTCAAGTGTAGTGTATGTTTAAAGGAAGGCCTATAGATTAGCATCTGCTCATCCCAACAGACAGGATGAAAAATTCTTGTCAACCTAAAAGTCATTTTTTTGTCTTAAAATGCTTTCTAAAGTAGAAGATAATCAACAACTCTCTGCTATAAATGCAACGGGGAAAAAAAGGAAAGAAAAAGAATAAAGTCACATTTCTAATATTTTCCATATCTGATAGTCCTTACTTCACAGGAGAACTCCTCAGCTTTCCTTCTTGTATGGATCTTTGTTGTGGCATCATTTAAAACAAGCACGTGCAACTGACAAGTCACAAAAACTGAACAAGATATAATCCCTTTTAAAAACCTAACTTTAAAACCAAACAAATAGATAAAGTAAAGGTGAGAGAGGCACAGACTAGACTGTGTCCTCTAATTAAAGCGGAAAAACAGATAATTTATGAAAAAGAAGGGAAAAGCTGATGATGGGCTGTCAAGCAAAAACCTCTTCATAAGAGCACTCAAGATCCATGCAAAAGCTCAAAAGCCACAGGAAAGAGCTGAAAGTATGCCCAGATCCTAAATTAGTGCTTGTAAATCTGCATAGGTGGCAAATGTTTCAGTTCACAGGATTTACCTTAAATCCTATGAGTGCAGTGATAAGGAGGTGTATGCAAGAACTTAAGAGGTATTTAATAAAAAATTACCATAAAGCTGCTGTTAAGGAAGTACAGGATGAATTCCTAAGATGCTCTCAATTGCAGAACCAATTCCCTGTAACTGAAAGTAACTATACAGATATTCTCAAAATATGTACTAGCATACTCTGATGTCTGGATGTCAGAAACATCCTTTTTGGTTTAAAAGAAAAAGCAGAAGTGAAATGTTGTTTTTTTGTTTTTTTTTTTCCTTGAGCAAAAGTAAAACAGCAGCAATTGGCTTACAAATAATTGATGGGGAAAAGTTAATGGATACTGGAACAAAATCAAGTAACAGCACACATCAACTTTATTTCCATGCTCTTTTGAGTGGGAAATGGGAAAAAGAGAAGGCCAGTCTAGGAGAAGTCAAGTCATTTGAGTGAAGGCAATAGGGCAGCAGTTGAGTGCACTTGCAGTAAAGCTCCTCCTCAAAGTATAGCCACACGTGGCCACTTATCAGTGCTTATCACACAGAGGCAGAGGCACTGGTATTGGACCACTGCATTTGAATTTTAAAGTGAAGTTCAAAGCTGCCTTTTTAAAAATAAATAAATAAATAAAAATCAATGTAACTCTACAATTCTAACACAGAAAGAAAAGAAAAACCTATGATTGTGGAAATCAAGTTGCTTCAGGGCAGAAAGCAACACACAAAATACAGATAAAGGAGCAACTAGGAAAATAAGGAACCACACACACACACACACACGTACCAGAAAAGTGATAGAGATTTTCTCACCAAAATCCACAAATACAGCCATAAGGCCTCCAAATAAAGTGTCATTACTATGCAGAAACTCTGTGCTGTGCTAATTTCCACCAAACGAAATGGCAGACTGGTTATGGATTTAGTAGTGTCTGACGTGTTCGAAGCATGTCCTAGCATACACACTCCGGTAAAACAGAACTCAGCTCTGCCATGAATAATTCTCCCTTGCCCCAATATAGATAACTTGAAATCCTCATGGTAATTTGGCGTAATTTGAAACAAAATGCAATTTCTTACACATTACTCTAGGGAGTTCCATTTTGGTAACATCCTCTACCCACCAGCATGCCACAAAGGAGCCAGCTACAAGCTTGTCTACACAGAATTTTATCAGAGATTGGAGTTAATACCCTGCCATGGTATTATGGCAAATAATTGGCTTGAAAAAAAGGGGAAAAAAAAAAATAATACGTCTAGGATGGTTTTAACCACTCCTACACTTTGAAATCCATAAAAAACAATACTGGTCTGCAGATGTGTCTCTGCCAAACAAAGAAAAGGAAAACAATAGAAAATAACATCACAGAATCGACGGCACTGACGCTAAACCACATAACAACCAACACAGCTACATTATTTTTTCCCCCTCCCAAAGGTTTTAGTATGACCCTGCAATAAGCTACTGTTCCCTTGTTCACAACAGGCCAGTAAAGGCTTTTGAATAATTTCATGCATTATAATGTCATGAAAGAACATGTTCTCCTCAACAAATAAAGGTTATAGTAATTGCCTCCCTTTACGATGTTTCTGTCTCCAGTGTCATATCTCGTGTCTCCTTTCATCATACTGGAAATGAGGACATCAGATGATCAATACTATGATTTCCCTTCAGCAGATATTAATCTTTACTCCCCCGTTAATCTTTTCCCAAAGCTCAAATTACTTCCTGAAGATGTCTGTTTACAAGCCAATCCCATTTTACTAAGCAGTGAGAGAACAGAAAAATTATTACTTTTTTTAGCATAAAACACCAAAAAAACACGACAAAGATCCCCCACAAAAAAAAAAAAACAGAAAAAAGCAAGGAAAATACCAAACCTGTTTTTTCCATAGAGTGAAACAATGCTTAAGAAGAATTCTTATTTCTTAGGAATTACAGTTAAATGTGAATTAGAAGTTTCTAGAATATTATACAGAAATTACAGCTGTAGAAGCAAATTAAGATCAGGAACCTTTCATTTACCTGGAATATGGAATTTTTCCACAGGAAAACTGCTTAGTTGTTCATATATTCTACTTTTCTCTTGTAAAAGAGTTTCTTTTAAGGCACTCTCCCTATGTCCTCGGGAATTGAGAGCCTCTAGGAGTTGGTCCAGTTGTTCCCGAGAATTGTAAAAGCACCAACGGTTTGGTTTATATACTGGCCTTGGCACCTCTACAACAACACTGGTGTGTGAATCTTGGTCAATATTGGAGGTAGATTCAGAGGATTTCAAAGACTCTCCAGTTTTACTGAATACCTGAGGTTCGTTTGTGCAAGACTGTACATTATTCTGAAAGGAAGATGTTCGAGGCAACAACATGTCTTCTGTGAGACCAGAATAGTCCTCTTCTATAAACAAGCCAGGAACAGAGGGGAAAATCCAGTAGCGTCGATACAGACGGTCACGACCTAACGGGGTGATATTTGTGCAGGCTGTTGCATTCTGAATCTTTTCTAACAGTTCCTTCTCTTTCTTTTGTTGCTCCTGCTTTAAAGCTTCTTCGTCTTCAGCAGTAAGAGGTTCACTCTTTTCACAAGCGGCCTCTTCTTGTCTTGTAAATTCTTTATAGCCATTTTGCCCTCTCCTTCCTACAAGTTAAAGGAAGAAGAATGATAGCAACACGCTTATAAATTCCTTCTTTAACCAGAAACTCAAGTAAAGGGTGGGTTTTGGTTCTGTCCCTTTCTGACTGGCTAAACTTACACTCTAAAGGACCATCAGTTCAGCCAAGAAACAATACTAGTTTTATTAATGAAAAAGTCAAGTGATTAACCCCCTTCCCTCAACAGAGAGGAAGCTATCTTTAGTGCTCTAGCTTCTGCAAAGTGAAAGTACAAGTCTCATGTACTGACACTGTCATTTTGAACAACACAAAAACCCCCAACATTTTACGAACTTAAAAGCATGTTATAAAAGTATCTTATCATGACAAAGTAAAATTCTAGCAATTTCATTATTGAATACAAACTATGTTTTGGACTTCATTTATCATACTCAAAATTATCAACTTAAACCCCCCAAAATCTCAAGGAAAACCAGAATCCCAATA
Organism: Dromas ardeola; assembly: GCA_013398915.1. NCBI lineage: Eukaryota > Metazoa > Chordata > Aves > Charadriiformes > Dromadidae > Dromas > Dromas ardeola. Next base: position 137,657 of record VYZM01014605.1, on the reverse strand, counting down.
TAAGAGCGTTTATTGCAAACTCAATTACCTTATTTTATCCATTTTTTAAAAATATATATACTACTTTTTTTCCCCTCAACGTGTACCAGCTGAAAATGAGACTCCAGTTCACATCTTAGTTTACCAAAGAATCAGGTCCTGACAGTCATCTAGAAAAGTACATCTTCTAATTAACACATGCAACAGTGAAAGATGCTGTCAGTACTCAATTTCTACAGATTTCCAGCATGACCTTCAGTTTCTCCAATTGTAGGAATGAAATAACACTTATTTGCCCTCCAGGCACAATGTCTCAGATGTGGGTGTTCAAGAAACTTGAAATTCTGTTCAAGACCTCATTGTTTTGCCACTGTAAAAGCTGTAGTAAACATGCAAACCTGTAATACTGAATGACTCAGAATTTCTGTCCCAGGTACTGTTAGGAACTGTACAAGTTTGCAACCTTAGGTCCACAATCATCCAGGACTTTCACTGGCACAGATGCTAGCACAAAGCCTTCACGGGAGAAAGGCACAGATGAGCTAGCAGCCCAAAGCCATCAACAATTCATCCTCCTTTGGTTGTACCTATGTTTAATTACAAATAGCAGGCTGTGCCATTTACTGCACCACAGCTCCTACTAGTATACTGATAAGGAAATTAAACCTGGGGATGAGTCTGGTTGTATTCTTGTATAAAAAGCTAACTGCTACATTAACAAAGGCAAACTAAACCCAAGCACTCAATGTAACATTTTCTTTGAAGACAGCTGTTGTTTTTGCAGCTTCCTAATAAAAAGGATCAAAACCATACCATACCCTATTAGATGAGACTCCTACAACTCACACACTCTCCCAGTGCACTACTCACAACTGCAATGCTTCAACAGGCAACAGCCTGGGGTTTTTTAGACAAAAGAGGAATCCAGGCAGCAAGTATGGAAGATAAGAAGAAACAGAAGTGTGAAAGAACATACAGCTGATCGCTAGAACTACATCAGGCCAGCTCAATGCACTTAATAGCCCATTATGATCATGTTTGGATGTGGTGGTTGGTTGTTTGGGGTTTGTTTTTGTCTTCTTTTCCTTTAAGAATTTACAGGAAAGATTGATACTTTATAAAAATTTACTGTAAAACCCAAGAAATTCCTGGGTGCACGTATGCACGTGCATACATGTACACAAATGAACAAATACATTATAGAGTTACCTCTTCCTCGTTTTTTGTTTGGTCCCAGCTCTTCTTCATCCTCTGTCACTGTGTCCATGTCTTGCTCTTTACGTTCAATCTCTTTGCTCTCTGTACTAGTATCAAGGTCTTCCCGTTCCTCCTCCCTGACACAAGAAAATAAACAAAAGGTGACTAACTGACCATCCATATATCAAAAGCTGAATGGAATGGGAAAAAAATAGAATATAGCATCCTCAACACAAACAGTATTTTCCTCTTAGAAGTACTTAAGCTAGTAAGAGACCTACAATGCTTTTTAAAAATAAAATTTAAGTCTAGTATATATTAAATCCCAGAAGAAACCCACTGAACTATAAATGGAAAGTTCCATATTAAAGAGTAAAACCTGCTCTTTGGTATTCACTCTTTCATTTGAAGAGCATTATTCTAATCAGATCCTTTTTGGAAACATCTTAGTGTAGTTCTACTGACCTGAACTTTTTTCATGACTAAAAAAATGCTTCCTCATCAAAATGTCTATCATTTTATAAAATGCTTATTACACATTTTTCCCTCATCTAGCAAATATAATTAAAAACCTACAGAACTACATGCAACTATTACATGATAACATTTATTTTATTATTTTTCCTCAATTATAGCTTTTAAAACATAGCACAAATCTGTCTTTGGCTCATGCTCACCTTTTGCAAGCAGATTTATTTAACTAACTCCCTTCCTCAAGCAGATAAAGATATAGTGTTGTATATATACTTTGCTTTTTTTTTTTCTGGAATCATATACAGCTGCGTGTGCATGAATCTTACCACCTGAAACCATACAGTTTTATTAATAAAACAAAAATCCTTGGGTTTACGGAAATCACTTGGGATAGCACAGCATTTTTAAAGAAAATGCTATTAAATTTCATTCGTAAAATGTTACGTGAGGTCAGTATTATCTAGCTCAAATCAGACCGATTCCTCAATTTAGAAAACGAACTAGAATGGTCTATTACGAAAACATTCATAGATATGAAATCAATGCAAGACAAAAAGTAATGCAAAAAAAAGTTAAGACTTTGCAAGTTTCTCTTGTCAGTAGGTAAAAATTCTTTCAGTAGAATTATGAGTATAATAAGAGTTTATTTTAAAAATAAAATCACTTTCCTAAAGCAATTCTAGAACACTAGGAAGAAAAATGAAGTCAACATTAAGGGCTATACACTTAAATTAAAATATACCTTTGTATATAATCAAGTCAATGAAAACTACACATAGGTAAGGTCTGGCCACCTAATTGCAAAGCGCTATATCATATGTATCACAGTAATGCCATGTATCATACCCAACAGATACTTCTACAGCAGGATTTCTTTGCTCCTCTTCCTTCAGCTTTTCTTGTTTCTCTTTCATTTTTAACTCTTGTTCTTTTAACCTTTCTTCTTTCCTCTTACGTATCCTAATAGCAAGAAGAACATAGAAAACCAGTTGAAATTAATCTAGTATCTGATATGGCCATATCTTTTTTCTTTTATACTACAGCATCATCTAAAAATAACAGTAACGTGGGACAGCACAACACTAAGCACAATAAAGTTTCGCTCCTGTCTAGGGTCTCAAGAAACCAGCATAAAACACAAACACTACTACTGTTTCTCGTATGCCTTTTGCAATCAAGGAATTAATATAATTTGTTGCGACAAAACTTAGCTTTCCATATCCTAGATTTACCTTGCTGCTGCTGCCTCTCGTTCTTTGCGATGCTGTTCTGCCTTTAATTCTCTGAACTCCTGTTTTGCCTGTCGTAACACATCAACGGAGTCCTCAATGAAATCTCGAGTGGAGACGAGAGTCAGAAGTTTCCCACAGAGGGCATGAAGGATCTTCATCTTCTCTCCTAATAAATTCAGACACATGTTTATATTTCATCATACAACTTATAAATGAGCCTTACTCTTACACACTCCAGACTGAAGATTGGTTCTCAGAGAAAAAGTGAACAGTCAAACATTTGTAGTGCACCAGGATGCACTTGCAAGGAGGCATTTCCTGAAGTATCTGCTTTGCTCAGAGCTGTGAGCCTTTACTTTTAATTTATTAACTTTTAGCACCAAAAGAACTAAAATGCAGTATTATCTTCAAAATGGAGATGAAGGAACAGCAGATAGTAATTTTTTCTCCATTTCCAAATAACAAACAAAAGACCCAAACCAGAACAGCAATAAAAAGCAGGGTCTGAATCAAACACACACATGCTTCTGCCAGAGAGATCCCCTTCTGCAAGAAAAACTAAAGATTTAAGAAAGCTACTCAGAAGTCATGAGATTGACCATTCTTGATCTGAAGCAGTTAGAAAACCGATCACTTGATGAGCAATCTAATAGTCTTGAACATTTATTATCTTTTATTACCTGGCAATAAATCATACACTGAGGTACTTGAAAGTTTCTTCAAGAGACCAGGATTACTTAATCTCAGCTCCATGCAAGCATCATCAGTAGCATCAAACCCTCCTCGTTTCTGGTAACGGTATTTTGCATTGGCTGATGTTACATCAGCGCCTGACGCTAGAATGTGAAGTCTGAGAATCTCAGAAAGAGTGCAGCTATCAAGATCCAAGTTTTTCAAATTGCAGCCTACAGTTGAGAAGAATGAACAGTTATTTTATATAGACATTTAAATGCATATAAATATTAAAAAAAATGTGCTTTAAAATACAGAGCAAAATAAGAACAGTAACAAAACAAGAAGTGAAACCCACACATACCCTGATGTAACTGGGGCCATGCAGCTGCCAAAGTTGCAACTGCAGACAGTGCAGATTTTGTGGGGTCTGCATCTTCATCCAAAGCCTCTGTTAAATCTTTAAGGAAATAAACACTTTATTCTAGTGCAAATTAAAACTCTTACTGTGGAGGGGAGGAAAGCAAGCTGTTTTTTAAAAGTTGCAGACAAAGCGAAAAGAAGGCCTATATTTAAAAAAGCATCAGTGTATTCAAAACTCAATTCCACATCCAAATTAAAATTTACATATCTTTAAATGCAACTAAAAATCCAACTAAAAGCTAAGGACATGCACGACATGCTATATGCTGTTCCCCCTATATTACAAGCTGTTAAAGCAACAACAAAACATGCAAAATGGCAACATAAAAGGCAGCAAAACCAAATCCATAAACACGCTTGAAAGCGAAAACAAGTAACAATGCAAGAAAACCTGTATTTCATTCCCACAAATGAACTGTTAGTTCCTATCATAATTTTGTTTTTAGAAAAGGCCATCCAAAACCAATCACGCATTTTGATACTGGTTATCACCATTTACTGTATACTTTTACTCTCTAACTGAGCTATCGCCTTACTGTTCTGCACAATTACAATTACAAAGGCATTACAAAGAAACCGTATTTCACCAAAACAAGCATCTGCACTTAACAAGGAGCATCACACATCAGCAAACTGACCAGGAAAGCAGGGCAACGAAAGCGAGAAACATCAAAATTTCTGTTTCTTAGACAAAAGTTTCCTTAGCACTTACAGTTATTTCTCCAGAGGGCTGGCAGAATTTTTTCAGCGCTGTATGCTGTTTCAACAATTTCACTTTATTCAAGTCCAAATCATTAAGTAGTTACTAAGTCACATGAGCCACAAATCCAAACTAAGACAACATAAAAAGCAAATCCACAACGGAGTCTTGTATGATGACTGATGTTGTTTGAAAGCTGTCACCCCGACATTGCAAAATTAACCTGTGCACCTCCCCTTCTTGCTGTATCTGTGTAACATGGTTTGAGGAAGTACCGTACACACCAAAACCTCATATCCATGGTGTTTTCTGTTGTAGAAACGCTGCCTGTACAGAATTTAAGTGAGCAGACACGCTGACCACTACTAGTTTGATTAGCCAGAATTACAAAGACAAGAGCACGTAATTCTTTTATGGGAAAGAAGATGTGTCACAAGAGTGACAAGAAAGGAAAGATCCACGGCAGGTAAAAGACAACAGATAAAGCACCCTGCCCACAGGTCTAATACACTAGAAGCAAAATGGCAGATTTTTGCAATTGCTAGCCCCATATAGTCAAATTAAAATATGAAAGTGTGAAAGTTACATTGCATTTTTTCTGGTCAGTCCTGTGAATAATAATCTAATCGACTATTCTGTGATTACCTGATAATGGAATCCTTGCTTATATTGCCCAAGCAATGCTCTCATCAGTTAAAAGATACAGTTTAATTGCTAAATGCAACAATAATTAAATTACAATCTCAATTTGTTAACACCGCGTATCAAATCTGCAACTTTATTCCAAGAGCAGCCTCTATTGCTGAAGATAGTGCCTATGTTTTCCATAAAGACATTTTATAGGACATAACTCTTAAGCATGAGAGCACCCATAGTCTTCAAGAAAGGAATTAGAAAAACCTTCCTGTACCTCACACATCTGTATTACGGGGGAAAGCACAGGATTCACTTGACTTTAAATGGGGTATGCTTTTATGTTCCCATCTACCTCTAATGAAATAAGGAGTAGCAAGAAGGGTCAAAGCTTCTCCTTTAACCAGTCAGCAAATTTGGCAGACCATAAACACAGGACCACATAAATTTGGAACACTTCTTTCTGATCAGTGGTTAGTGTATACCAAATGCCTCTGAATATGTGGGCAACTTCAGCCTTAGAGTGAAAACCAAAGGCAGAGCGACTGTGAGACCCTTTACTGGAAAAACACAGAGACATGGTAGTATCTAGGAGTTGTGGATGCAAACTGCTATGTCTTGAAGGACAATGAATATTGAGTTCTCCATTATAGTTGTGCTGCAAATTTTAGTTTTTAACCTAGTTAGGTCCAGAATTTTTATTTTTTTATTTTTTTTTTTAATAGCTACAGATAAAGTCCTTTGAGAAAATTTAGGAAAATGCCTTGTCTTCTCACCCTCAGGAGAAATATCTCACAGTGCTGCAAGAAGAAGAGGAAAGGTGAAGACAAGTTTCCCCTCACTTCCAAAACATAAGCAGTGCTGTTAAATGCTTATTATGCTTTGCTGGATACAACTGTAGTAACAATGAGCTTGCTTTTTCTCTATTCTCCTCAGATCCCACCCTCGCACCCAGTTTAAAGCTTTAATCTCAGATAAAAGAGAAAAACCAAGTCCATTTACATACAAAATCCATGCATAATAAGACAAGGTTAAACAAAAGAATGCCATAAATCATGCAGTTTAAAGTTAATTTCAGTGGAATTTCAGTTTTTCAGCAGTAAAAGTAAGGATCTGACCTTTGGTCTCAGCATCAGCTATTTGATCTTTGGCCACTTCCTCTTCCTCTTCGGCCATTGCCTGAAAGATGGCAGTCAGGAAGAAAAACAGCAATTCACATAGTGGGCCTTCAGTGTCATTTCCTACAAGAGCTTCCTCTAAAACTTCTGTGAATAAAGTTTAAGAAGCGTCACTTTTGCCACAAAATTGGAAAACGATTATGTAATCCAAAGAATGAAAACATTTTTTTTTTTCCTTCAGGTATGATAATCAAGTTACTTTTCCAAAATTTACTGCAAATATTCCTAAGGTGATGCCGTCAGAGAGTGTGTTGACAAAACATTATTTTCTTAATATATAACTGCAAGAGTAAAGTACAAGTAGACATTTTAATAAGTAGATTAACAGCTTCTACATTTAAATTAATTTTGATTTTATAAACACTGCATAAGTTGACTGTGAAGAGAAAACTGGATTGATATGCATGTGTGAGCACTGACATATTAAATCTGCACAGAAAATTTTGTAGCACTGGTACTTGGGTGCGCATTTAAGATGTTTGGTTGGAGAAGGGACACCACAAAATTGGGGCACCTTGCCACATAAACAACAACTTGCCTAAAGTCACTCCTTCAGGAAATTCATCTTGAAGATCAAAAAGTTCCCCAAAAGCATACAAGAACTCCAAAACCATCAGAGCATCACCAAAGATCTCAGGAGGAAGTCTCGTCTTCACTGGCATTGGAACAGGAAGTTCCTGCAATCCAAAAGGGATAACTTAATAATTTAGTTTCTGCAGAGTACACAAGTGATTAAAATCAAACAGTCTATGATTCTAAGGAGTGTATCTCTTGGGTTTCCTTACATTTTACTGAAAATAGTTCTGCAAGACGTATGAACAATTATCACGGTAAAATCTGTGCTAGTACTAACTTCAAAAAAATCAAAGAGTTTGCAACTTGGATGTAAATTTTCTTGAGATAAAAGTTTATTCATGTTGATGAAGATTTTGTATTTTTGTTTAAAGGAACTCAAATCCACTACAAGTTAAGAACACTGGCTGTCAAGATTCTTCTTTAAACCTGTATTATTTCACAAGAGTTTTGAACTTAAGTTTGCTGGAACTGTCCAGACAGGCAAAAATAAACATATTCTTAAAAAGTTACTCATTATTGCTTGCAAAGACAAGCAAATAAAACCCCAACACATTTGCATAAAAACACACCCATCTAATACTCGGATATGCAAGATCATGTCTAATGACCAAGTCTTCTAGTATTTGGGTTTTTTCATTGGTAAGGCAATTGTGATAACTGAAGACATTTTAAAGGGAGCTAATGTAACCACATAACCAGACCACTTAACAGAGACACCACGTCCAAATCACAGATGACAGTGTCTAACAACAAGTTTGACTTTCAAATTAATATCTTGATGTAACTTTTCAAGATTTGTTTTCACTTAATGTTTCTTAGCAGACGGAGTCAAACAATTTCCGGAAGGATGGCTCCTTTACACAAAGGTGGTAGTTCACAAATATTAGCGAGAAGAATGCTGAATACTGTGCTTTCAGAAGAACACAGTAGAGTATTTCATACATTTCCCGAGAAGGGTATTTTTTGAAAAGCAGTCTATGAGCGGATCTGTCTTCTTGCTTCCTCACCTAAACTGATCTTTATTCATATGCTTGTCAGTGATGATACTACCTTCCCACCCCTCCCTTTTTCTTTTCCAGTTGAAACACAGCAGCACTGCTGTGCACAGCTTCCTCTCGTTTTGACAATGCTCTTCCCTTGCTTCAGTTTCTTCTCCCTTTCTATAAACTCTCATCTTCAAGGGCCTATATAGCTCTCCTTGCAAATACATTCAATTCCCACATTCCTCCCAACCAGCACTATCACTTCAATTCATTTAGCACTGCTATGTTTCCACTTGTCCTCTTTGCGCTTGTCACCGTTTCCCCGTGTATCTCAAATAAACACCCATTTCTGACAATTTTGCCTCCTTTTGCTACCCCCTGCCAAAATTAATCATAATAAGGTGTACATAACTGTATAACACTAGACAATCTTCCGTTATGTACAGTCACACTACATTTTTGTTTAGAACATTAAGTTCTTTGGGAAGTAAATCATTGTTACTTTCTATAGGTTTCCAGGATCATCCAGAAAGATACTCGTTAAGCAAGGATACTGCTAGAATTTAATCAAAAGAATTACACAGGCAGTAACAAGGTAACGTCCTTTCTACCTTTCGCAGCCAAAAATTTGGTTTATTCAACCCCCAGCATTCAGATCACATCTCAATCTGCCTCTGCATTAGGGAATCTAGTTTGGGGACCCTGTAAAGTACAAACTTGAGCTATTCCAAAGTCAATCATACCTTAAGATCATCACACTCCATATCTTCTCTAGGCTTACTCCATTGTTTCAGGTATTCAACATATTTTCTTTTTTCTTCACGCAGCTTCTCTCTTTCCTGAGTGAGAGAGTCACAACGGTATATAAAATACGGTCAGATAGCCCTGCTATAGTTTCTAGAACTGCACCACTTACTATTTCAATCACACTGAAAAAAATAATACATACTTAATTAAAATGAAACAATCTAATAATTTTTTATTTTGGATAAGAAGATATTGGCAAAAATGTTTAGAAGTAAACCGTGGTGATACTTAGTTGGATTAGACATGGGGTTTTGTTAGGGGTTTGAGGTTTTTTGTTTGTGGTTTTGGTTTTTTTTTTTCATATAGAAGCAACACTCATTTGCCATGTTATTTGAAGGTAATATTCTNGGCTAAGGAAAAAGATATCTAAAAATAAAGCTCATTTATTAAAATTGCCACAAATAAAGACCATCAATATAGATAGTGGATGTTGGCAAAATATAAAGGAATAAATAATTTCTTCATATTCCAAGTGACAGGAAGATATTTAGCAATTTCCATCCAAAGAGAAACCACAAGGGAACCCGCGGCCATTTAATATGCTACGAATCTGATGCAGTACAGTGTCTTTAAGACAGAAGTAGAAGACAACCATCAAATCAAATACTGTCATGCATTATCAGAAAAAAAAAAAACCACCATCAAAACAACACCACCTCTTCAGAAGTAAGTTCAAAGTGAACTTTTTGTGAACTAAAATGATAATATAGAGAATGTTATCCAGAAATACAAATCCCTAATCATATCTCATAACTGCCTATTCTTACAAAGTGCATTTCTATGAACTGAAAACAGTTAATGGAAAATAACTTGAAGCAGATAGCAACTAATAACATTATACTGTTCCTGTACGAAACACATATACTGCAAATGCATTACTTTTTCCTTCTCTATTTTGAGTCTCTCTTTCTCTTCTTTCTTCTTCATCCTTTCTTCTTCCACAATCTTCTTTAATTCTTCTCTCTTTTTTTCCTTATCTTCTTTCTCCTTTTTCTTAGCTTCTATAGCATTTGCCTTCTCTCGTTTTAATTTAGCTTTTTCAAAAGCTACAAAGGAAAAAAAACAAACCAAACTTATTTTTTTTATAAAATGTTAATTTTATTTAACTGTTCTAAATAGACTGATCCTTTTATAATTACCATGTGAAAAAGATATTGTTATGAAGACTGAATTGTTTCTATGCCAACCAGAAATTCAATCACTTGAAAGTTCTTTAGAGAATCAGAATTTTAAGCCTAAGTATTATACATGTTTTACGAGGTTGTCATCAATGTAATCAAGTCAAATTTCTTTGTTTTTATGAGTATACAGAAGTTTATTACTTGTTTATTGGTTTCTATTGAGTGATATAAAGATGAGAACTGATTCCAACTGCATATAATTATAGCAACATATTTAGTAATGACTGCTTAATAAAAGAATGTCACAACTAGGTGTGGCACATAACCATGAAATATTTGTGATACAAAACCCTCTAAATAAATGATCTTTAAGTATTTATTTATTACTAAATTACTGAAAGTCAGTCAGTACATTTGAAACCTACTTAGTATTTCAGTGGGTTTCGCGCAAGTTTTACTGCTGTTATACAGTTTAAGATGAACTTTAATTGGTAATAAATGTTACTGCCTGAGGAGATCCAGATTTCTTTGTAGTTGTCTGCAGAAGAACAGCAGGATACAAATTTCCACTTTCTGTAGACAGACAATGTCTGTCAACCCACACACGGGCTAAGAAATAAAAAGGGGGTCAGGGGGCTTACCATTTTAATCGGATAAACAAGAAAGCTAGAATCACAACTGATCCTTACTTCTATTACCAAGTGGACGGCACTCAAAAAAAAATTTTGATTACATTTTCCTAGAAAATTCTGAAAGCGGGCTAGATTGCTTTTACAAGATAGTTACTACACATACCAGCAATTGCTCTCACACAGCAAACAAAAGCAGTGAAGCTGATCCCCCATGGTCTTCTACATACTGAGAAGGTTGATTTTTCAAGGTACTTGGTATTTTGCTACTTTTGCACATCATTACTAAAGCACTATAGCAGTTCTTTATAAGATACTTTAATAATTAATAAAACTTTGTAAACATACTGCAGGTAATCTCGCAGAACTTTTAGGCATACCTTAAATAACTACACACAGACATCTTCAGAAAGACTGCAGTTTCCTAAGAATTATTAGAGGTTTAGAAAGCATTGCAGTTCTTTTAAATTTTGAGGTAGTTTTTCCATTTACAGATTTTCCTCATACAACAAGTTGATTTGTGTTAAATGTTCATGTTCATACCTTCAGCAGGTAAAATTTATACTGACCTCAAACTTTATTTTGCTCTTTATTTATCCGAGATGGAAATCAGCACAGCTGGACCACAAGCTTCCTACATTTCCCCAGTTCAATAAAATAAAATAAATAATATTCAGGAAACAACCATTCTAACCATGAAAAGGAGCACTTTGCAACAGTGCTGTGGCAGTGTACTCTTACTACATTTTCCCTTTCAAAGGTACAACCCCCAAAATACTCCAATTATGGCCTGCTCTCAGACCTGCAAAAACTGGTTCTACTGGTCATAGGACTAAACCTCAACTTACCCATGGCCTGCATATCTTCTTTTTGCTTCTGGAACCTTGTCTTTTCCCTTGCCACTTTACTTTTGTTTCCTTGGGTATTTTGTTTAGCAGGAATCTCATCCTCCTGATAAGAGAATTTGGAGGGGGAGTGGCAAAAAAAAAAAAAAAAAACGAACATAGTATCAACAATGAAATAACAAGCAACAGATATTCCCAATTTTTCAACACTTCTCTAAAACAAGAATAAAAACGGGCTATAGGAATTTCTCCACAAACATACTAAGAACTCAGAGATCCTGCCTAACAGTTGGCAGGGTGTGGTGGTGTGTGGGTGAAATATAAAATTTTTTCTTCCACCTTTCTTTTTAAAGTAGTTCAGAGCACTAAGCTTTGCCGTGTTTAAGTACGGGCAAGTGACATAACTGTATCTAAGAGTACAAATTAAAGTTTTTCTGAAGTTTTTTAGCAAATTATTTATTTATCATTCCCAAAAGAGACAAGTACTCTATGTGCCTTCGTAACACTCTGAAAAGCTAGTTTCTTGGTGGGATCACAGAAAGAAGAAAGATACAAATAAGAAGGTAACATATCAAGTATGGTCCCTTTACCAGTTTAACTATAAAGCAATCTACTTTAATAGCAATTTAGTTATGTATGCCAATTCATCCTCAAAGAAAAAAAAGCACAACATCAGTCCTGCATTCCAACTCTTCTGAAAGTTCAGAGAAGACGGAAGAACTTAAAGACTACACTGATGTGTCTTCATCTGGATTAAAAACGTTATTGCTTACAAGACTAGTAGATGCCCTCTTTGGAGGTCTCCCTCGCCGTCTGCTTGCAGGACTGAAGATAAATGTGGGTGGGTCATCAGGAAAGAAGTAGGAGAAATTCTGTTCTGCTAGATTGTATTTTGCAATTGATGTTGCCTTAGTAAGAAAGATGAAAACAGATATACATTGTGAAATTCTTTCCTTTTCATAAATATAAGCTAATTAATAAATCATCAATTCACAAAAAAAGACAATAAATGTAACTAGATTCACAATAGGTTAGTTTAGGACAAGAAGTAAAACTCCGAAATACTGTAACTGTAGAGTTAATCCATCAAGTGGATAAAAACGTAAGCAGCACGTATTTGAAAACAGAATTTGGACTCATTCGGTAAGATTTTATTTCTTTAGATGTCTTTTAGCAAACACAGCTGGCAGTCTTCCTAGCAAGTTACTGAAATATGTTGAGAATGACTTTTGCGAGAGAAAGCTGGAAAATTAATTTACTGAAGAATCACATAATTCTCTATCATACTTAAACATTTCAACATTTCTAGAGGAGAAGAAAACATTTGATTCTTCTCATTCTGAATTGTCAAATTTTTTTTTCAAGTCCGCTTTCTCAACCTGGCGACTTCAGAAAGTCTGCCCTTATCAAGCGATAAGAAGTTCACATAATGCAAGGCAACCAGCAAGGGAACAAGGAGACATTCCACAAAAAGCCCAAACAAAGAGATGACGACAAATGCACGCATATACAGAATATAACCATTTTCCTGATGCACCAGAAAGCACCACTAATAGATCACTAAACCCAGCACACTGCACCACATCAAGGACGTGATCACTAACAAGCCCAAGGAAAAGGGGGGGTTACCCCTTTCAGGTCTATTTTCTTCTATTTCCATTTCTTTAAAAGAGAGAGACTTTAAAGTTACAAACTTATTTAGAAATTAGTTGCCTTTGTTATTTTCCACAATTTTCAGAGGTAAGACTTTCATTGATGAAGATTTCACCTCTCAGAGCTTGCCTGTGCAGAACAAGCTGTATGAGGATCCCTCTTAAACACACACACACAAAACACAAGAGATAATAAACAAACATGCTACTTTCTAAAAACAAGATGAAGATAAGAAGGATTTCAGGGTCAAGGGTGCAATATGCAGTGAAAGAGTCCGGGATCTCCTGCAGCACAGCAAGCAAGGCAAGGGAAATTGCTGCCTACTTGTTAAGTGTGGGAAAAGCTGCTCAATTCCTTGAGCGCAAGGAAACAGAAATTCTCTGAGTCACCCTGCACAGACTAAGATGTGAACTTCAGTCTGAACTTTTACTAAGTATCACCATATATTTCCACATAAGATAACAAAAATATGCATCTTAACATCTTCAACATCTAAGGCCTCATCAAAAGTCCATTCCAGCCACCTGAACTCTTTGGTACTTCTGTCTCACTGAAGAACTGGAGACTGAATTCAATGCACAATAAAGTATTTTCCAGATAAAAGCATTACAATAGAAGAGTATTAGCTTACTGTACCAAAACAAAAATAGCTAATTTTTATTTGACTTAGAAATACCAACTGCATACCTTGAAGAATGAAAACAACTCATGTGTTAGACTAAGCAAAAATATATTATGTTTTCATTAACATTTTTCTGGGTAAAAACTCCCATTTTTATTTTGGGGACTTTTCTAAACTGGTAGCTAAAGAAGAAATAAAAGAATTAAATTATGCTTCATGTACAGAAAAACTACCATCTTTTTTACAATCAAAAGTTAACAAAAACCTGTTTTTACGGAAAATGTTGCAGTATGCATCCTTTTATTTTGGAGAAGTCAAATACTAACTCAATATGTTATATTTACAAAAAGCTAAACTCATAGTTTAAAAAAGAAGCTCTGAGCAGCTAGTAGAGAAGAGGAAAAAAAAGACTGAGTAGCATCAATATTCTATCCCACAAATTATTCTTCTTATTTACCTTAGTTTTAATGACTCCATCATGTGGTTCACAGTGTTGTTTCAGAAAAAGTTTAAGTCTATCACGAGAAAATAGATGTTTCCTCCGGCTGTATTAGGAAAGAAAGGTAGCATTATTAAGCAACATCTTTAATTATTGTTTGAGTACAGCTGAGAATATGTGCAAGAACACATGTAACAGATCATATAATTGACCTTTTTCTCATTTTCTTAATTATAAATTACACCCTTACTATTGTAACTAACAATAGCTAGTTTGCAACCCCAGTTCAATTAAAAATTTCCTAATGAACAAAACAAAATCTACGTAATACTTAAACAGTTGTTTTGTGCATCTGTAATTTTTGTTTTGAAGATCGTGGTATGTGCTCTTTTATACACACATACAGACAAACTCCACAGCCTCTTCATCCCCGCTAGATCCTCCAAACATTCCTTTCTATCACAGTAGCTTTTAAAATCCCTAAATAGAATTCAAGTCTGATTGTTTCAGAAGAGCGTGAAAACAATCAAACAAACAAGGACAGCAGGAAAAAGAGCATTCACATCTCTCAAACAGGGAGGTAAGGCACAGGAGCCAACAAGTGAGAGGGGGGAATTCACACACTGGTGGGTCAGGCTGTGGCACTCACGGCAGGACAGCGCGTGCTCTAAATGCTTCCTGACATCCGAGGGAACCTGCACTATTTCATGGCAAGGAGAAAACCAACCACACAGGACTAATTAGTGAAAAAACAAATCTCGATTCATGCTGGAACTAAGTGACTTGAAGTCACTGAAGTGTCGTCGTCGTCATCCCCCGTCTCCCCACAGCCTGCACCGAGTGTCCTCTTTTATAAAGTTTTGATGCACAATCTACTCTAGAAAAATGCTTTAACCAAACGCAAGACAAAATTAAGTTATTTAAGAAGCAAAAACTCTTTGCAGCTTTCTATTTTAAAGCAGTAAAGCAGTCTTATTGCCAATGTCTGCTCCAACGTTTCAAACCAGTAATGCTACCACACAGAGAGAGAGCTCACAATGCCAATAGTTCATCAATATTATAGAATAGGGTTTTCAAACTCTTTTTCACCTACTCCATCATTCACAGCAGTAGGCACAGGTATCAGAAGCAACAGCTACGTCTCATCCGTGCGCCAATGAAAGCAGAGAGACTTATAAGGAGTTGGCGTCTGTGTTAATACTAGTAAAGCTTAGAACTCTTGCTACAGAAAGCCTGTGAAACACAGCATTTTGTTCCAGTGTGTCTAACAATCAGTTCTAACATACTATTTTAAAATGCCATTTTATATTGAAAACATCTTACAGTGACTTACACAACTCACGCAGTTATAAAGTACAATTTTAACTTTCATATACTAATTTTTACCTTAGTTGAGATGCTTTAACAATAACAGTTTCGTATAGTTCTTTTTTAATAGGTTGGACTTTGTATTTGAACAAAGAAGGATCAATTATGGCTTTCTTCTCCCTAAAAAAACATAATTAAAAAGTTAACTACAGTCACGAAATAGCAGTCTTATATTGTACACATTTAATGTATTTACACGCACACACAATGGACCTCTTGAAAATACCCAGCCATATTTAATACAGGCTGTATTCCACAGGTACCAGAGAGGATCTATTCACTTCTGCCGACTTTTCTGCCACTAGATTTAGACCTGCATCAAAGCAGGCTCCTGCCAGGAACAGGAAAAAGGATCAGGGATGTTGGTTTTCTTAATGGGGAGATGAGAAGGGAAGGAAGAACAAAAAGGGGGACCAGTAGTGATACATCTCTATCCCTCAGAAAAATCACCTCCTTAATACTCCCAGTACTCATGACGGCAATAGGAAGGCAGGAAAAAGGAGAAAAAGATGATGAGGAAGGAGTCCAAATGACAGAGTTGAAGAAAATTAATAAAAATAGTAGCCGTAGAAATACGGCCCACATTTCAAAATGAATAAAGAGACACAGGTAGAAAATTTTTCTGAAATACCAATTTAGAAAAAAGCACCCTTACATCATTCTGAGAATAACAAGAATCATAAAGCAATGCAACTACCCTTTAAAATAAACGCTTATGGAGTTACACGGTTTTTTCCCCAAGGTGTACTTCCCTTTTACAGCTATCAGCTACAGAGAACTAGATTTCCCCCCCCCCCAATGGAAAATATTTCTTCAGTTTTAACATAACAGTAACTGTTTTCTGACTCCTCTTCCTAGGAGAATAACAACCCAGGTCTGGTGTGTTACCAAAACAAAATTCACTCCTTTAAAAACAAAGAGAGGGTTTTTGCCACAGACAATATACTTTTTTTGCTATCAAACAACAGAACTAACTTCTCCTAGGGTGGTAATTTGTAATCAAAGGTTATACTGCTTTATTAGGAAGAATTCAACCATCACAAGTAAGGGAAGGTGAAGAAGTTACGTGGATGAACTCGGAGATTTACAGCTATGAATTTCATCATCATCACTCCTTCTGGCATTTAGAAAATGCTTGAAGGTGGAGTCCATGACAAAACAAAATAAATCAATATACCACTTGCTACTTTTTACCCCTATGAAGAACACACAAGATGTAGTGAACTGTACTTTGCAAGGTTGCTGAATGTGAGATTTGCTCCAGTTCCTATTTTCCCCCCTCCACTAACTCTGTGAAATAGAAGTCTAAAGAAATGCAACATTCAGATACCTAATAATAAATACATTAATTCATAAAAATGAAGTGTAGAAGAAGCAGTACTTATCCACAGTTAGTGTCATTTTAGATGAGAATAATTTGCAAGTTTCTGGAGCAAAATAGGTTATGATGATTAAATGATCAACACAGTTAAAAACAAATGAAGGGACAGAAAACAAGATTTAGACTTGGAAACAACACCACGTCTACTAGACCTACAGATAAGCACTGTCTGCCTTGCATGATGCTATCTAACTTAAAGTCTCAAGTTGAGTCACTCAGACCAACTCCAATTTAAGAAAAATAATAAAAAAAACCCACTCAGCTAGTCACATGAGCAAAACAGAGATAAACTGTATAAACAAAGTAATCCAGTATACCCACTGGCAAGATTTTAACATCTCTGCCTATGATTTTAAATTTGTTAGAAGAGGCTTCATATTTTGGTCAAACTGTGATTTAGTTTTCCGTGATCATCTTCAGTCTCAACATAGGAAAGCTAAAGTAATGAATGCTGTCACTAGGAATTTCTGGATAGTATCAAACACAAACTTGTTCCCTCACCATACGCCTCTGCGTTAACCAGCCCTTTAGTCTAACATGCTAAAGAAGGACCGAAACAGATAATGTTCAGATACAAAATAAAAGGCAGAGTGCCAATGTTATACCAAAAGTATATTAACTTATTTATACATTTTGAATAGAGTCTCAGCTCCGATGTTGTCTGTAATCAAAAGCAGGGTCCAAAGAAAAATCAAACGGCTAACTCTTGTACTGGTAACCTTTACTTTTTAGTTTGAGTAAATCCTTTTCTCACTGTCAGTGGATCATATATTAGCCCCAACCTAATTTCCAAACACACTAAGTTTTTTTGCTTAGTTTCTGAGTTTCCAATGATTATCCTAAGAAGTTAACATATTCCTGAAATCCTCCTCCACAAATCCAAATTTAAAGTCAAACTTTTGCTGAGTGCAGACAAGTCAGAAAGAGGTCATTCAGTACACATAGAAAGCATTAAAAATTACAAAGATGATGTAGTCACTTTGGCATAAAAGTAATAATATTATTCTTCACTATTTTTACTTTATAAAGCATTATATAAAACACGTAAGAGTTAGCAAAGGTTATACCCTTCTTGCAGCAGAGATCCCCTACAGCACATCTTCACAGAACAGCTCTGACAGACCAGAGGAAAGGGTAACAGAATATCTTGTAATTTTGTAGGTGAAAACTGGAACTGACTCACCCATATTATACTAGTTTCCACTGCACTCAAGTAAAGGTGTCTAGCACCTGGCAGAGTCTTGCATTTTTTGAATGAGGCTATTCTGAACCACCGACAGGTAAGAATCTCACCAGCCTTTCAATTATTTTGGCACAGGTAGCCACATCAGCTGGATATAAATTTCTGCTTACAGTCCTGCTGTATTATAGTCAGACAGCACGGTCTTAGGGTAGCTTTACCAAGAAACTTCTGAGACCTTGTCTTTCTGAGTCACCTTGTCCAGGACACGACTACCTATATTATCTGGTCTAAGCCTTGCTGGAGCTACTTACATTTTGCAGTATATTAATAGAACTAGGAAAATTGCACAGAAAAATACTGAGGGTTAGAGGATCTAAAATCAACGTTGTCTTCCTCTTCCAAAAAAGACGCGGTGGCTTTTCTTCTTCTCTTTGACTTAAGTTTGGGAATGGGAAAAGCTCCCTTGAAGAATGCTTGCTAAATAACACAATAATTTATCATCTCCCTATGCTCCAGTGCAAGCCTTACACAGACTGTAAGTCAATGCACTGATCAAAAAGCTGGCCTCTGCACACCTTTGAAGGTTGCTGCTGCCAAGCTACTTTATACCAAGCAATTACAACTGCCCATTTGGAACTGCAAAGATTTTCTGGAATCTGACTAAAACTTCAACATGAAAATACAGCAACCTGAAGGCTGCTAACAGCATGCTGGTTATACCACTCTAGGGACAAGACAACAGCACTTTGCAACAATATCCTGACTTTGAACATTTTGATGAAGATTTTAAGCTGCCTTTGATCCAGTACTTTGGCGTTGCCTTACAATACAAAATGGACTAAGACATCATTATTATTATTATTAGATTCAGGGGGTGGAGGGATGAAAGGAAGAAAGGAAAGGTAAGAATTAAAGATGAGGAAAGATTTGTTCTACTGAAGACACTGTATAGCTTTAATGACAAGCTATGACCATACTTTTTGAAAGATCCTGTTCGTATTTCTTCTCCAAAGAGAGACAGAAAACTAGGCTGAAGGCAGTGAAAAATCTGGATGGTAAGGTTCCACTGGCATCGTTTCTAAAAACTTTGTTACCTCTGCATTCATCCCAAAATTTGCAGAAGCAATTAACCCGTCCCCGAAATAAAGATGATACTTCACTTCAAATTGAATAAATGCCCAAATTTACCACCATGGATCTGCCAGCAAGCCAAGAAGTTTTTCTTCTAGTATTTGTGATGTGGTTGATGGTTCACATTACTCATAGTCCTGGCAGGAGGAACGCCATGAATTAAGTCGCAGCTAGTATTGTATATATTTGGCAGTACAAGCCCCTCAATCTCCAGTCTGCTGCTGAGTGCTGAAGCAAATGCAAGAGTTCAACCTTACCCCAAAGCCTAGCAGTTTCAGGTACGAACGCTGCTATTCTATAATGACCACTATCCTACAGTACCAGAGGGTCCCAGGGCATAGCATCAACAGTTTAAGATGTAAGAAGACTGCTACTTTTTCCTTCACAACCCAGGCCTTAGAAGGCAGCCTGTTTTTCTGAGGGAGTGCAGGAGTGAGAGCGTC
Organism: Dromas ardeola; assembly: GCA_013398915.1. Lineage (NCBI taxonomy): Eukaryota > Metazoa > Chordata > Aves > Charadriiformes > Dromadidae > Dromas > Dromas ardeola. Next base: position 117,988 of record VYZM01014605.1, on the reverse strand, counting down.
CTGGCCTCTTTCTCCCTGTACAACCTCAGCTTTTACTGCGGCACACAATAAAAAAGGTCAGCAAGAACACTTGTACAGAACGCATGGCTATTTCTGCCCCACGCAGACAGAAGCGGGTCAGAGAAAGGTTGGGATCTCTAATGACATCTATTTTCAGTTAAGATTCTCTAGCCTTACAGATTCTTTAGGAAAAATATTTGCAGATGGCCCATCAATCTGTGCTGTGCTCCCCTCCCCCTCTCTCACAAACACACGGAGCATCTGCCGTACCATTGTTTAACGGCACGGCAGCTTTGCACGAAGGCTGGGTCTCAAAACCTGGAGATTTGTGTGCCGACAGAGGCATAGCTGTGGTTCTGCGCTTATCAACTTCACACTGGTCCCAAGGCAAATAACATCCATAGCCGCATCCACAAGCCGCAAAATAGTCTCTGAAGGGTTAGGGCTGCAAAACTATATCATTCAGTTCGGTGGGATTTCCTTCGTTATACCCTTACTTATAACAGTATCTTAGATGCCAATATATAAAAATATATAAAAATATATAAAAATTGACAATGATGCACTACTTTCAGATCGGTTTTACAGTTACAGCAAATAATACTTTCCAAGTTTACGTATACCCATAATATATCCAGAAACTAGCTGGAGTGTTATTACACTCTCACATTTGTTATAAAAAGACTCAAAACTTCCAGTCAGCATTTTAAAGCTGTAAGAGATCTGCAATTTAAGCTTGTTGCATAAATGTTAGTTAGGTATGCCACAGAACAGTCCTTCAAAATTTGTATATTCTCACAAGATTTCTCTTTCTAAGAGAAAGAAATTATTTCCCCTCTCTTCTCTGCATTGTCAAAATAAGTAATCAGCTGGAGAACCAAAGACTGACTGGGAGCGTAAGACTCGGTCTTACTACCAGCTCTGCATGCATGGAAGTGACAGCAATATAAAAGGATCAATCCCAGTCAGCTCTGTGCACGCTTGCATTATTTCAAGAATAACCTCCTTTCAAATGCCATATGCCTTGTGGAAAACAGAAAATGCATTTATTTTCTCAAAGATGTAAGACCTCTTCATGAACAACTTGGACACTGCCTTCAAGAGACAGGAGAGAATTTTAAAAATTATTTATCCCATATTATCTTCTTAGCCAAGAGAGGAACTCCACCCTACTTATTCAAGGCATGTCAGGACATTGAAGTCCTCCTGCAGCAATCAGTGAGAATAACTTCTGCATCCACATGACAACTCAAAGTCAATGACAGTTCATGTAAAGCCTGTATGTTGCTAGATGCAAGACTGGGGCCCTCTTCAAACCCTCTGCTTTCATGAACATCGTGCTTGTGAAGCACAGAAATCTTTCTTCTCATTATACCGCTAGGATAAGGTGCATATATAAGCTCAGTTACTGGTCGGTAAAGGGATACTCCAAATTAAACACCACAATTATAGTCAAGATGCTCTCTTACTCCATGTTATTAAGCTACTCCAACCTACAGGCAGTTCCTCAAGACAGGACACACACACAGTTTCACTGCATCTAAAAATCATAATCAAATCCATGAAATGGTATATATATATTAATATAGACACATGCACAATGAAGAAAGCTTTGTACATTTTTATATTTTGTACACATTAAGTCTCTGTAAAGACTTTTCAGAGAGTTCCAGTAAGAGCATGTCCTTGTATTATAAGGCAATCTCAGTTCTGAGTCCCATGATGGAAGTGAAGTAAGATATCATGCTAAGTACCAGAGTCCAGAAACATAGAACATGACTGCATTTTCCAAGCTATAGCAGCACAGGTTCTGAAGCACAGAGAGGACTACTGATAGGCATACCTGGCTCTTCCACCATCTCTCAACAGAAACACTGTCATTCCCAATAGATTAATAATGATTATTCTGTAGGTACTCCATTTCTCACAACGCACAGTTCTCTGGTGGATTACACATAGTGTAACTGGCACCTGGGAATATTCAGCTTGTCACCTTCAGCTGGCTGAACACTCACGATCCATACAGATCAAGTAATTCGTTTCGGTCAGACCCTGCCACATCTGCTTTAGTCTCATTTCCATCCAGCCCAAATGCTTTATACTGTGAAAGTTTCATTTACCCATTTTGTGCAGAGCTATTGTGCGTTTCTGAGTCGTCACTGTCGCTGATGACAATTGTGTCTCCATCAGTGCTGCTGGCATGGCCATTCGCCATTCCATTGTGATGGGCCGGAGCTATGACTTCCAAAATCTTACACTGCAACCTGAAATAAAACACAGACATTTATTACTGTCAAAGTCTTTCATTAGTGCAAAGAATCTAAAGTTGTAGCAGATGTTATTTTCAGAATATATATATAACTGAACATTGTATGGCCTACTAAATAAGCAAATACTTAAGAGCCTCACACTGAAATACTAGGTAAAATATTAATTTAATCAGTTCCATCAAATAAATGAACAAATTCATTTGCTTACACAGCTATCAGCTTCACTACTCAGGACAACAAATCAAGTCACTGGCAGAATTATTCGTGGTTGTAAATTTCTTTTTTCAGTTCTCACTTAAGTAAACTAAAAGTTAACTTAATGTGTTACTTTAAAACTACACACCAAACCTTTTACATTTATTTTAACAGCAGTCTAAGAAAAGCAAAAGATTTTCAGATCCCATAGTATTTTTACTTATAAGAGATCATCATCTACTGCTGTCGATGACCTGAATAAACAAGGCTGAAATGATCATTATGCATCTAATCTTAATAATGGCCCATTTATCTGCTGACACATATTAAGGCTCCATCTGGCACACACACAATTGACAAAACAAGTCTATCCCTTTGCCATCCTGAATGCTAGTTATAAAAGGCAGAATTAACTACATATTAAAAAGTATAATTAATTGACACTCCATGCTGGGTAACTGTATTATAGCTGGTTCTTAACCACTAACTTTCACCCCTTTCTGGAGTTTGATGGTTCATATTTTTTAGTTTAATCTCCTAAAGCCTTGTCTGCTTTATGGAAATTAACTATTGCAGTCAATGGATGCTGTCACATACTACCACTAAAAGCTCAAAGGGTAGGGGGAGAAAGAACACATAATAACTCTCTTCTCTGGGCACCAAACTGTCACTTGAAATGAATAAAATGGAGAATACATGGAGCATAGGCCTTGAATTAATGTGGCATCATGCCTAAGTTAAAAACAAACAAAAACCCCCCAACAAATCTATGACAGACAAATTCTAAGTGCTGCTCTATCTGAACTGAACACTGGCAAAAGAAAATAATGTCAAAATATTTCTTGAACACCTCTTTCTGCAAGCAGACAGAGGGGATCCAAAATCTGCACACACTGAGGGGAAAAAAAAAAAAAGGGGGCAGGGGGAGGGGCAGATGGAGAAAAGTTGAAAACATTAAAATATCCCAGGTCATATTCACTTGTGAATTTAGCTAGGACCCGTACCACCGTTAGTGCCTGTAGCTGTCCTGCCCCAGCCTCTCTCCAACAGGGAGAGCGCTCCAGGATGCTCCAACAGGATGTGTTATTTTAAAAAATATAATAATAATTTTTAAAAACCAAACTATTAACATCCTTGTATGACAATATGCTTAATTATCCACAGGTACACCAGAGCTGCCTGCACGCAGAGGCAGCCTGAGTCCTCAACGACCACAGGCATGCTGCCATTCCAACGCAGCCAGTCCCAGTTCCAAAGCTGGCTAGTCTGGAGCTGGAAGACACGTTTTCCTGATGAGTAGAGCCCAAGCTAATTAATTGTGCAAATCTAAATAAGACTCCGTGTAAAGAACCAAGAGCACACAAGTATGTAATGGAGACAGAGCCTAGTGGCTGTTCAGAAAATAAGTCCAAGTCCAACAAGGCTTATTAAGATCTGGCCCAGCACCCGACTCTGGCTCAGTCCCAAGAGAAAAGGCTGTCATTACAGTATCATGGTTTTCCAACATTTGGAACAGCAGAGCGTCCCCCTTCATACTGAATAATATGGAGTTGACTGCATAGCAGAATGTGCATTATTTTGCTGGTTTTTGTAAATCCAACAGAGATCACCTGCTAAAAAAAGACTTCTTAGTAGAATTATTTCTGTTTCAGGTTATAAAATATATTTCCTAGAGAGTTCAATTCAATTTGAAAAACACTTTTAAATTCATTTCTAATGGAAAATAATCAAAAGGATCAATGCTTAAGGCTACTGACGCTTTTTCTAATTGGTTTACTATTTGAAGACCACTAGAGGGAGTGCATATACACTAAATTTGCAATCACGGTAGAAGAGCCACATGAAAGCTAAATTGCAACCTACACTACCCAATGCCATGAAAGAAGAAAGAGGCTAAAACACAAACACACGAATCAGCCCTCCTGGTCAAAGACTTGACTATTTAGTCACTGAGTATTTTACCAACAATTTACCTGCTTATCTATCAGACAGCCCTGTAATTTACAGGGTATCACATCACCTTCTGCAAGAATGGAAATTATATATTCTATACACTTGATTCCGTAAGTAGTGAAATCCCCAATACAGCTTACAGATGCTTTTTTTTTTCCTTGTTGTTATTAAACAGAGAGAATGACTAATGGAATAAGTTATCACAGAAAGTAAGTGATTCTCCATCCTCTATGCCTTCATTCAAATAATTACCAGAAGTCTTTGGGGAAGGAATCAAGTGAAAGACACATTACCTGGCTCAATAAAAGCATAATCCAATGAAATTTAATGGTTACTGATAGACAGGGATTAAAGAAAGTGATGCAACCGTTCCTTCTGGCACTAAAGAAATAATAATCTATGAATGAAGACTTTTTGTAGCCTTGCTACAGTCAAGTCATGGCTAGTAGCAGCCAACTCCCTGGGCTGAGAGAGGCAAAGACACTCTGCTTCTAGTGTGAATGAAGGTTTGCTCTTCTCAATAACCTAATCATTCCCCAAGATCACTAATACAACTTCTTTTGTATCATAAGGCATATAAAACAGCAGAGGCAAAAGCTGAAGCAAGAAACTCAAACAAAGCACACTACCCGAAATACTTTCTAAAAAAGGATACCTTAAGATCTTTACAGAGCTCATGTCAAAGTCAAACAACGCTCACTCTCTGTTTCCCATAAAATAAGAACTGAGGGCACCTCAATCTAAAAAGACAGGGGCATTACAGTAAATAAAAATGTACCCCAATATCCCCCTCAGTCAGGAAGCACTTTCTTCAAATAACAATAAATATTGTGAAAAAGCTTACAGCCACACTAAATGAATCCCAAAGGCATTCAGAAAAGGATCAGTTAAATTGAGAATAGAGCCATCATGAACTTTTACACAATAGTCACAGCAACTCTAGCTCAGACACTGACAGCCAAAAGCTAGAACAGTAAACATGCAAAAGGATTACCCCGTACTCCTACAGTTGCGCATACCTCTTTCTGCACTACAGGCTGTCATCAACAACAGGTCACAGGTCATCTGACCTGTCCCACGGAGGGCCTTTATGTGCACAGCTTTACTTTTTGCTTAGCTCAGAAATCAAGCTCTTTGAGGTCCTCTTATATAATGGGAAAGGTGGGAAAGGTTCCAAGAAGTGCTTGGCCTATGTGATTAAATCTGTTGTTTTTTTGAAGAAAGAGAAGAACAACACAGGAGTTTTAAACACAAAGCCAAAGGAGATATCACCAGTGTTGGTTTGTGTGTTGTTTTTGGGTTTTTGTGTTGGTTTTTTTTTTTTAAAATACCAGCGCACTTCTCTCAGATGAAAAAAACTGAGATCTTCCATTGATTTCCATGAATTTCAGGTAGAGCTGCTCAGCTGCACAGGTGAGAGAATGTAACAGACTCCTGCAATCTAAGGGCAAGAGACACTGACTGGAGACTGTGGCACAGGACATAGTTTCTCTGGAAACCCAACTCCATCACTGTCGCTCTAGAACAACAATTCTGGGCTGTGCTTTGAAGAGCAGCTTAACACAACTAGTAGAAAAATTTAAGGTAGGTCTGACCCTTGTCACTCCCAGAAGGACAGTAAGGAAGCAGCAGGCTGAAGGTGTACGAAAGCAAACTGCACGTGCAGCCTCAGGCTGCTGCTTCATGAGAAACAGAGATGACTTAACAGTTCAATCTTCCCTTGCCATTCCTCCTTCCAGCCACATATTTGGTGCAGTCCTTGCTTTTTGTAGCTCTGGCATTCAGTATCCTTTCTTGATTGCCATTAAATTGAACTCACTACCCTAACAAAAAAAACACCCCAAAACCCCAAAATTAACCCAATGTGAAGAGTTGGGGGAGCTTTTGTCCTATCAAGTGGCTTCTGTGGCTCACTGAAGGATCTGATGAGACCTAGAGCATGTGCAAGAGGCAAATATTGGCCACAGACAAAAGCAGAGGAGAAAGAAGTAGTAAGACCTCCCTCATTTAGAGGCCCTGAGAGACTATGATTTCCTGAGTAGCTCAGTGATTTCAGGAGTTTATCCTTCCTAACAGAAAATGAGACCTAGGCAAATGAACACTGGGTCACTAGGAGAATCTGTTGCAGGGAAACCACCAATCTAGTAAGGGCAAGGCACTGTACATGCTTCAAACTCACCCGTAGTCCAAGATGAGAGCGACTCAAGAAAACCCAGAACAAACGCTAAGTATAACTTACTTGCCACATTGCTCTTTCATTCAGCTCAGCAATTCAAAGGTACATACACAAGCTATTATGGGCTGCGGGACGAGTAGGTATCTTCATCCACCTCTGCTGAAGCAGCAGCACAACACAATTCGAAGAGGAGAAAGAGAAGCTGCACTCCACTATGTAACAGGCCAAAACCAGCCATCTCAGGATGTCAAGCGGAAACCTTAACCCTGCAATTATCGGCACTTTCACTTAACTCAAAGGAGTTCTTCCCAAATGCTGAGTAGGCCTCTACATCCAACCAAGGCTGGAGTTGGAAGCGGTGAGAGGAGAGACCACTTCTCACTGCCCATCAGCTGAGCACTCTGCACAACAGCTTTTGATGTGGCTGGCACTACCTAATGTGATATAAATGATAGTCTGGCACCCTGCTATGTCCTCATTTCAGGTCAAAAAACCAAGATCCCTTGAAGGCCCCAGCGAGTTATAACTGTGCCTCTGTATGCTTTCCAATAAGCAGACAAAAAAACATCCCTTGGATGCAGAGGGCTGTTTCAAATGGGGGTGTGGGGGGGAATATTGCAATACTTTGAGGCCAACTTTTAACATAAAGAAAATTATGATCAGTGAGTCAGAAGCAAAAGAAAATTCACTTTTTAAAACAGACACCAAAATGAAAGCAGTTTTTCCAATGACAAACTTAAAAAAGCACACCTTTGGTAATAGCATATGAAGTTAGTTGAATACAGAAACCCCCAAAAGAGTCAGTAATACAAGAAGCTATAGTAGCAAGCACCAAGAAGTACCAAAAAGCTATAGCTTCATTCTGTTTTGTCAGCTTTTAGTAAGTTTTTAAGAAGTAAATGTCAGGTAAGTGCAGTAACTCACATCTTTGTCCTAACACTTCTCAACACTTGAAAGTAATTAGAGAGATAAAAGCCAGGCAAGATCTGAAGGAAAAAGTGTCATCTTTTACTAAGCTAACTGGTACAGTTTAATGCACACACAAAACAAAAGCACACAACAAGGAGACAAGTTTTATGTACATAATGGTTTCCTGAAGTACAGTAAGAGCTGCTGTTTTCAAGTTTTAGCATCTTCATTTGTCTGTCACATTACAGGCAAGATCGTATGCTTCAAAGAAACTAGCAAGAGGCATGTTTTTGCTTCAGACAAGAGAATCCTATATATACAGTAGCTGCACTGGCTGTCGCCTGTGGAATTAAGACAGCACTAACAGTAACACCAGTATATGCATCGTTTCGACTGCCCAGTCTTTTGTTCATAGTATTGTACTGATTAAAAAAAAAAAGACAAAATCATAAAACAAACAACCCCAAATCCGTACCTTTAAATTTATTGTTATACAAGTAGAGCGTGCACAGAAATGGGAGCTAACAGAAATTGACAGCACCAAAAAAATAGCTGTAACAGCTGTCCAACAATCTTTAAGAAAGGAGTTGCAGGTTGCCTCCCAGATTATCATCATCTCATAGCTTCCATTAGTCAAATACAAATATATAAATATATTTATTAGTCAACAAACATGACTACATTTATATCCCAAAGGACTTAAGGGCAGTGGAAAGTAAATGCCTTAAACGTGATTGTTCCAGGCAAGGAGCTGACTGATCCTTTAAACAGCAATGCCGGAAGAATGCAAACTGTACTTGCTCTATGAATAGGTAAGCTGCTCTCCAGTACTGTCAGCTACGCTGTTTCATAAGCACCACACTAACTTCATTTCAGAAGGTGAATTTGAATTCTAGTAGTAAAGTAGTAGGAAACTGTGTTTGTGTACAGCAACTTATGCTTAAGCCTTACCACTACAAAACACACTATAACTTTCTGATTCTGTAGACATTAGGTCCAGTGCCTCTGCAGCCAGACAGCTTTGAAGCCTACATGTCAAAGGGAAAAATCTGTTGGTGGACTAGAAAATAATTTAAATTCACTGTAACTTGTTAAAGTCTAAACATGGGAAGACACTTTGCCTTTTACTACCTAGTGGTCTTATAATAACTTATCGTAGTTCTCAGAAGTCAACTATATATATATACATATATATATGTAAAAGTTGGAAAATTAGCTATAATCTTATCTTACAAGGATTATCTTCTACCATCCCAACTCCTTATCAGCCAGGCATAGTCATGGGCAGCAACACACTTCCTGTGCCCCAGTTAAGACTTACAGAGATGAAAACAGTATGCAAATCTTTTAATTGGCCTAATGCAGTGGTTAATCCACTATGTACAGTCCTAAAGCACTGGGACACTAGCCAAAAATTTGATGAGTTAAAAAAAGAATTTTCACTTACAGACAAAGTTGCTCTGGAATTACCTAGGTTTCCTACAGCTCGGAAGTGGTCAACATGAGCAGAGAAGAAATGTTGACCTATACCCAACGTATGATCACATGCAGCAACCTTCCTAACAGAGAACTTCATCTACTACTTCTGTGAACAGGTTCATTTTAAAAACACTTATGTTCTCATAAAGCATTCTGGTGTTGCCTGCTCACAGATATTAGGCAAGTATTCCTTTGCAGTGGTGTCATCTAGTGGTGAAATTCAATGACAAAGACATTCCTTTTTTTCATCTGCCACGTTCTGTATGATTTCTTCCTTCTTATACAGTATCTTTACGCTATCTATTTTAGTCTGCAGGCAGTTGACTTAAAGTTCTGTACTAATTGTTGGACAACAACTGGTCGTCCCCCACCGTCCTGTCACATAAGCTATTTTTAAGGGAGGGGGAGCTGAAGGGCTAGTAGAGTTGTCCAACCTAACACCTTAGATCTCTTCACTGCTCAAGTCAGACTGCAAGCTTACAGATTAATTAGTTAATTATCACCCTGCTCGCTTGTATACCCTAATAAAGACAGCCATTATTTCTTGTGATAGCGTCCAGTCTCAGAACACTGAAGATAAATTACAACTGGTTGTTCACACACGCTTTAAATCCAGTTTTTTCCTCTGACAAACTAGAATAATAAAAAAAAAGGCACACCCCGACCTCGAGGAGAAAGGAACAGGTCCTACAGATGAGTGAGTTACACAGTTGTAGGTTTTATTTGGTGTGCCTGAGGCATTCACTGAGGTTATTTCAGGTAGGCCTTCCACACCACACACTTCCAACTTCCAGGTAACTGACTTCAGATGCCCAGATGTTGAAAATCAGTTTCACAGGTTTTAAGTACAAGTAATACAACAGGGTACTAAGCCAGCAACAAATGAACAGGTTACTGCAAGAGATGCCATTCCTTGTGGAAAAACAAAAGGCCAATTAGTACGGTATGGGTCTTAAACTTTCAGTTCTGAAGAGCAAATACAGGAATCAATTCCAGTGATGTGGTCAACTTTTTTCCTCTGCTTCAATAAAGTGTGAGCTAAAACATTAGCTGCTTATTTTACATCTTAACTGACCATGGTTAACATCAAATATTGTTCTAATTTCCCCCCCCCCAACAAAATTTGGAATAATTGCCATGCCTTTTTCAATAAATTACTTTCCATAAACAGCAAATTGACATTCTAAATAACAGTAGTTACAGTGCCAGCTGTTTTCAATTCCTTGGCAACTCAAACTTAAATTTAATTTGATATTAAGTTTTCTGTCTATATTACATGAAGTTTCTGACTGATGTTTCAAATAATTTTGTCTTTTATAAAGGCAGCAGTAGGAAAACGTTGTTACACAACTCCTACGGTTCTTTAACTGGGAATCCAAGCACCTCATGTTTTAAAGCACAGCACAGCTGCCACTTTGGAGAAAAGTCAGCCCCAGTTTGGCCAGAAAAGCTGGATGCATACAAACCAAAAAAGCTGGCCATTTTTTATCAATATATCATCCGAAAGAGTTAAAGAACAAGCAGAATTATCTCCTTGTTGCTTCTACTAGATTACCAAATTGCATGCATCATTTTCAGAGACTGCCTGAGCAAGCCACGTCAGAGGACTGGGGGGCTTTCTCTGCCATTTCTTTCTGGTTGAGAAGGCCTGCTAAGACACCAGACACACCAAAACAACAGGAAGACAGAATATCTCCCAAACTCGCCAAGTTCCTCCTACCAGACCTCAGCAACAAGGCGGAAGCAGCCAAATTCAAAACTGATCAGCACAACAAAAGCCAGAAACCAGAAGAGCCTGATAAGGAAGGACTTAAGACCAGAAAAAGCAATGGGACATCAGATTCTGCAACAACCAGAACACACAGGCTGGATACAAGAACGAGCAGTCTCACAAAAAAAATCTTCTGCTTAGCCTCTGCACAAACCACTTGTCCTCTTACTCTTTCTAGATCACCTGTCCATTGCTTACAGTACTATAGACTACTTCATATGCTCAAGATAAAAACATTTCATTAAGCCAAAATGCTAACCCTTCCAGTGTTTGGCTTCCCTCCCATTTACTTTGTTCAAAATCTAGAAAGCTGCATCAAAGCGACATATCCAACAAGAATATTACACGTGCAAATTTAGGAGTTATAAAATATCAATACTTAAATTGCTTGAGCAGCCTTTATTTATCCCTGGTTACACATGCATGATGCTGTAGGCTTCGCATTAAATGATGCACGCAGCTCATAACAAATGATCCTGCTGACATTACATGTGCAAAAAACTTCATACATAAATGCAGTGGAACAGTTTACAACACCACAACACAAACTGGGTTTTCATGATCTGCCAAATTCTGCTGGTCTCATAGGATGCTATTACACTATAGATGGACTGCGACCATTTCTGCTAGAAAAGATTACAAAGACATAGCTGCACGTGACAAACACGCAAACTGCGCTGTTGAACAGCAGTGTTATTTACAAGTAACATGAGATGGTATACTTAATCGCCAATGTAGTACTTCAAAATATAGGTCAAAGTCAACTGTTAATTGGGTGGAAGAATAACTATGCCTCACCTCCTCCCACTTTGTATTCTTTAATTATGTATCTCATAAGCGTAAAAATCCCTCTGCACTACCATGTTGTTTGCACTGTTTCCTGGATTTAGTACTAAAGGTCTCAACTAGCTCTCTGCTATACATTTGTCTAGAATATCCGTGGCATACAACCAGCTAAGGCGAATTTTTCATGCTTCATTTTACCAGACACAAATTTACACTTACTTATTTTAAAACATACAATCTCTAGCAGGTTTGTTTTGATGGAAATAGATTTTATCTGAAACTTTGGTATTTCGAATTATATCTAACCCACCCCAAAGGCTTAGGAAATTTAGCTTATATCCTATTAATATATTGATCTGTGAAAGTGGAACATAAACACAAAATTGTTAGATAGGTATCTCAACACAATTTTGAAAAACCAAGAAGACTGAGTTAAAGGCTGGCAAAAAAAAAAAAAGATAGTGCTATCTTCATGAGATAGAATCATATCACAACTTTATCAGAACAGAATTTAATTTACATGGTAAGCAGAAACCATTTTGTTAAAGCAAACTTAAAAACTGATTTATGATGTTCTATTAAGAAAAGTGAAAAGGATTCTGAATTTCAAAAGACAAAGAAACAGGAGAGACTTGTATTTATCACTTATAAGCCTACTTTTCATTTAAGCTTTGAAAAGCTGACACACAAGCATAAATATTTTAGCTAAGAGTTTAGAAAAGTAATAGAAAGGTGGGAGCGTTGTTCTTGGGGAAAAAAAGAGTTTGTTTTCTGAAGCATTCCTTTTGCTATTAGTTTGGAAATTGACAGTATCTTCAAAGATTGAAAACAAAGGCATTTCACTGAGCAAGTGAAAAGCAAAGCTGAACTACACTGATAGTTCATAATATTCAGGTTTCTGAATTCAGGTTTAAAAAAAAAAAAAAGAAGAAAATACCTTATTCTCCAAGCAAAAGGAATGTAATACTAGTAGTAAGATGAGTGTAATCGTTAGACAAGTATAAAGATGAGAAGGATAGAAACAAACTTTAGATAAAGGTTTTCTGTGCAGAAAGCAGCAAGTCTACCAAAGTTGTTCTTGTCCTGGTTTTGCAGACTGGGACATCACTGTTTAAAAGGAATAGAGCAGGGAAGAGACAGAAAGCTGTTGTATTGAGCGCCAACCTTATGTACATACCCACACAAACTTCCTTACAATTTATCTTCTGCAGCACATTGACAGATATTTCTTCCTCATGTAGGGCAAGATTTGCCTTAAATAATATCTGGATCAGCCAGTAAAAAAAACCCATACAGAATAACTGTGTTCTCTGATGACTGTTTTGAACCAGCCCACTCCTATCACCCAATATAAATCAGATTATGCGCAGAGACCTCAGGCTACCCACAGACGCCGGTATGTTGTGCCCCATCTACTCTGCAGTGTAAGAGGGCACTTTCCTTCTGGGGAAAAAAACAACAACAAAACAAAAAAAAAAACAACACAACCCCACAAACAAACAACAAAAAAGAACCAGCAACAGCTGAACCCATAAAGGCTTTAGCACACATTCTGCGGCTATTTCTAAGTTGAGCATGTTTAAATCTTTCCCATTTTAAACCTCAGTTAGGCAACACTGCAAACTCATTTTGACAAAACATGGACCTTTTCTGTCCCAGAAGTCGCTCTTTTAAAGAAAGACTCAAGCTAGCTATGTACAGAACAACTTATTTATACTATAGAGCATATGAACTAATGATATAAGAAAGCATCTGAAGCTTTTAAAGTTTTTAAAACTTTTCCAAGTTTTAAGATAATAATAAAAAGACTTGCAATATAAACATCAGTAAAAGCGCAAGCATAACACTCAGTGAAAAAAAACCACACTAGATCCCAGATAATCACCTATTACAAACACTTTACAATTAATTCCCAGCTTCTCTGAGAATGCACTCACAATTTTCATCACTACCTAAAAAACAAAAATCCAACTTTCATCAATTTTTTAAGCTTTCTATGGTCTGGCCATTCTGAGTACTCAAAACACAATGTCATGAATTGCATTCTGGATGATTTCATCAAAACTTTCATACAATTTTTAATTCCTTGTAATTGAGTCTCATTCTACAAACAACCCACCTTTCTCAGACAAATACCCCAGGTGACTGACATTCCATTGCAAATCCACCACTCCACCTGAAAAACTACTGTGTGGAGACCTGAGAGAGTTGTCCTGCCTCCACAGCTGCTAAGGAAAGAGATACCAAGCCCAGCAATACAATCCTACTCCTAATTAAAGCAAGTAGGGGAGCAGTAACAGTATCACTAGCTTGAGCATCACACCTCACTTCTGTTGTGCTTGATGGAGTTTATTATCCTGATTTTTGGTTTAAAAGAAGCACGCACAAGAAACACCCACACCAAACAAGAAGAAATACACATTTACTTTTAAATATACTTACCTTGCACCATTATTTCTAACTACTTCTACTGTTTCACCAACAAAATACCGATCCTTGACATAAGCAAAGATTTCATCACAGATCTCATGAAGTCGGGAGCGATGGGTAAGGGTGGCCAAGTAGAGAACTGGAATGATGAGTGCCTCTGGAAAACTTTGAAGATTATGTCTGGCTTTTTTCTCCGAATCCAGTGCTTCCTGATATGTGAGTCCTGGTTTACCTGTGACAGCACAGCTCCACACAAGGCTGTTGCACAGAATGGTGCGTTCAAAAAAATCACTGAAAAGAAAGAGGGTGGGGGAAGACAGAAAGGAAACAGTTAAGCTCCGACTAACATTTTCAATTTGCTCACAATTAATACAGCAGCAAATTTCTTTTACAAGCGTGCAATGCAAAGGCAGCTCTACCCCTGTACAGGTTGTAGATAATCAAGGTTTATGTAGCACTTTTTAGCCATGGCATGGTAAATTGCTGTTGTAAAACCAGTGGCTCCTCTCACTACAGACTACACTAACACCATCAAGACCTAGAAGTGCTGCAAAGAATTCAAATTCACGTATAAGCCTTATGCATAAGGATAATCACACTGAGTTTAATAGGTGTCACATCCTCCTCACAACCCCACATTTCCACAAATATTTGCAAGAGGAGGGTCTAAAACTGTACAAACATAAAATAACCTTAAGATCACTGAAACATGTTGAAACTTGAATAAGTTTCAGATTTTGAGTGCCCTGGCTGACAAATGAAAAGATGGGAGAGGTAAAAAAATTAATGTCAAGGAGTTCTCTAAATAGTTTTTATTCCTTCACTGTTTGCATTGCTCTTAGAAAAAGCATTAAACTATTTTTTCCTGCAGATTCTTCTCCTCCCTTGTTCCATTAGCAAATATTGATTCTCCTTCCCTGTATTTCCAATTAATGCTAAAATTACATTGTTGTTATTGCTTGCTTACTAGTTATTATACTGGAGTCAAGAAAAAAGAGCTTTCATTAGCCAATATCTGTCAATTTTTGACAGGTATCAGAAAAACACTGGTTTGTTAAAACACTTTCTAGACTAAGTATATTATATGTTTTAACATGGTTTTGTGAATAGCTATATCATATACTACAGATCAGTGATGGGACAGCAGAGTAATCTTTTAATATGCCCCAGTTCAGACAATGATTTTTATTTGTCTTCCTTTAAAAATCTTAACGGACTCGTATTGATAAGTATGCAACACACAACACGACAAACTGAGTTTTGTTTTGCCTTGTATCAGTTCAACATAGCTATTTCAAGGCAGACAAAGTACTTTCAGAACACTGCAGGCTACATGAGATACCTAAACTGAAGTTTCATTCCTTTAAAAAAAAATTACACTATACAGTGTTCCCACTTTTAAAAGGACAGAACTGTTCGAATCATTTCTGGCAACGGGGTTAGAGAATTGGACAGTTCACACTTCCAAGTTTTTTCTTGCAGGCTCCCTGCAAACTCAAGCTGGCAAACATGCATCAGTTAGACTGATGACAATGTTCACTGCATATAGACAGATGAACCATAACATTTTGTAAATGAAAATGGAAATTCACAGTTGAGGACAATGGAAGGTCCTGGCTCAGATAATCCTTTCTACATGAGCACAGGATTCCTTTGAGTGAGATAAAGATGCTTTAGGAAGAACATCAGCTGCGAGAAGGGGAAAAGGACAGAAGAGAGATACTATCTGAATAATATAAAAATCTGAAATGTTGTAGCTATTACATATCATCTGCATCTACTTAATATATTTGACAGTACATGGGTTTAACCCTCGTAAGTAATAAGGAATAATTTGGGTTTGCTTACTCTAAACAAGAGGAGGAGAGGAACAAAGGAGAGAGAATGAGAGAAATTACTCTTCAACATATGAAGAACGGATGGCTGTCAGTCATTCTTTGTGCATAGGACAGAATATTCTTTTTTTGCTCTCAACCATGGTGAACCGGTATCTTTAAGGTATAGAATAGTTACTTAAACATTTTAAAGAACAGGTTAGACAAAAATCTCTTCCCCCCGCCAAGGTGATGGAATACACAAAACATGATATTTTCAGGTCTGTTCCTGCCCTACATTTCAATACTTCTGTGTTAGAGTCACAATAACTTTTAGTAGTCTTACTGACTTCAATGGATAAAGAAACATTTACTCAAATATTCATGCAGCTGTGTGTCTCTGCATGTGTTTTTGTGTCTCACTTACCAAAAAGGTTCTTGATAATTATCTTTAGCCAGGAAAGAGAAAACCACCCTAAGAGTTATTAAAAAAAAAAAAA
>VYZM01014605.1:40034-87711 GCA_013398915.1 Dromas ardeola | reverse complement strand
CCTGCTGCGGGGTCTCTGCGCGGGGAAATGGCGGCCGCACGGCGAAGCCCCTTGGCCAGCGGATCGTTTGGGGCGGCCTCGTCCGCACACTCGCCTGTCGATAAGGCGGCTGGTTAAAGCTTAACCCGAGCAGGCCGAGGAGGCGAGCGACGGCGGGAGGCGGCGTTCCAGGGAAAGCCCTGGCAGTTTGTCCGACCCCTCTTCCAGGGGCTGCGCAGGGAGGATGAAAGTGGCCCTTCCCCAGGCGGGCTGCCCGAGGAGGAAGGCTCGGGTCTGCGGCTGCCGCGGAAAGGCCGCATAGTCCGTCACGTCGACCTCCTCCAGGCATCCGGCGTCTGCCTCCAAATGGCGGGCCAGGAACCTCGGCAGCCGCCAGGGCTGGCACCGGCCCCGGTGCGACAGTCGTGCACCGGCAGCCCAACATGAAGGCGGTCACCCCCATCCTGAAGGAGGCCCACAGCCCTCTCCACCTTGTAGGCCTTTGCCAAAATTGGGCTGGAAGTGTCTTTTGGCTCCAAGCCATGCGAAGGCTTTGGAGCCTGTGGGTTACGGGCACCAGGTTTGGCCACCCTTTTGGTTGATGGTGAAGAAGCGGCACTCGCTTTGGCACCATAAGCACAGTTCCTCGTACACCAGCCGGATCATGTACCGCACTCGGCATCAGTGCGTGGTGTCTATATAAAACCTCTCTGAAATTAAGAGGTCTTTCTGCTGAGAGTCGTAAAATGTAATCAGTTCCAGTGGGGGTCGAACAACAAAATGCTGCTGGGAATAATTTGGACTTTGTTTCTTCAGTTAAACCAGAATTAATCTGTATAACTGGTCTCACATTTCCATGGTGTGTAGACCTTGTGCATGTGGCCATCCTATTTTTTAAAATTAAATCTGTCCCTTCTGCCCCTTTATTTTATAAACTATCAATTCATAAGGATTTTGGGAAGGATAAAAGCCCCTGTAAATTGTTACAGTTTCACAGTGTTAGGGAATGCAGGAGGGAACTTTCCTGACTCCTCTTTTTTTAACATAGTCTACTCCTAAATCCAGCTCTTAGATGTATCATGAGCTTTGCATGCAGACCAGACCATGAATTAGTTTAACTGGAGTTATTTTGGCATCAGTTTAGCTGCTGTGGTGTGAACTGGCAGATGGACACACCGAGAAACAAGGTGTAAATGTTGTATTAGCACATTAACACAGGGTTTTAAAGGTATTTAATTAAGTAGGCATAAAAAGTGATCTAGATGAGCCAGCGCAAGCTTTGTGTATAGACTAGTTTTAGCATTATTTGGAATTAAGTTCCTTTTGTCTGGAGTTTGCCTGTGTAGGAACTCTGCCTAATTCTGTATTAGATGACTGGTGTATGTATATGCTTGTCCCATCAAAGGGAGATTTGCCTTGAAGTATCTGAAATATGTGATACAATATGCTTCCCTCCTATGGTGTTAGTAAAGCTAGAAATCCAGCCCTATCAGCTGGCTTCATGCTATTTTCTTTACATTTAAATGTAATTTATTAATTCTTTTTAGATAGTGACAGTCGTGTGTTTCAAGACATAAGTATTTTCCCCATATAAGTGTGTTTCAAAGCCTTTGCAAACAGTCTGTGAGAGAAAAAACTCATTAGTTAAAGGTAGACTGAGCAGTAAGATGAAAAAGTATCCAGAAGGAGGGGACGTTACCCCCGTGAGTTCAATCACACTGAAATTGCTCTTTAGTTCATTATGAAACCTGATTATTTTTTCCTAATAAAAATAATACGAATGAATATGATCTGCAGTTTTTCTGAAGGAGCAAGTGAATACACACACACGCACACACAAACCCCTTGTGGGCAGGATATTTAAAGATTCAGTGGTGTTTAGTATGTCAAAACACTTGCGGAGCTGTAAGATCAGAACCCAAAGGCCTACAAGCAAGGATGCAGCACCTGTAAGGATGATTAAGGTAAAGTGAAAAATGCTTACATGGGTCCCATTGTAGTTCCTATTTAAATAATCCTATCTGAACTTAACCATTGTACTAAAAAAATAATCAAGTCTTGCAGGTTACTTGCGCTTACGCAACTTGAAAACAAAATCTATCGGTTGAGCCAGGTCGTTGGCACTACTCCAACAGTTCAGAACAGGTCTGGAGCCAGCTTAACTGCCCCAGCCATAACTATTTTCACTTCTCCAGGAACAGCTCTGCAGGGCATAGACCCACTGAGACTGCCTACACTTCCCCACTTCTGAACTCTGACTCCCAGAACATATGCAAAGAAAGAAATGGCACGGGCAGCATGTATTTTGCTTTGCCCTCTGCCTTGGGAACGCTCCCCCTGGGCTAGGAGCAGCTGATTAATTCTTTGAACAGCAAAACAAACCCCAAGATAATTAAACAAAATGATCATTGTACCTTTCTTTTTTGTTCCCTTTTTTTTTTTTTTTTTTTAATTCTTCATCTTTGGAGATAGGGTAAAATCAGCATTGAGAAACTATTATTTTTTTAATGTCAACTGATAGGGTTTGGGCATGTTTCCTTTTCCTTGGTCTCTAGTGAATCAGCCCAGGTATCATTTTAGAGTTCCTGTTGTGTGTTTTATACAAACACGCTCTCAAGCTTCTGTCTGGTGAGGAAGTAATGAGAATTTGTGGAGTAATAAAAAAGAGTCAACATTTTACAATGTTGAAAACTGTTAATAATCAACATCAAAAGGTTTTAATCTGTTGACAGTCATAGAGTTGATTTATACAGCTGGCTGCCCTACTGGCTCTTCTTTCAAGCTACCTGGAGGGTGCTCCAAGATATGTGTATTTCTACAGCGATAACTGGAAATGTTGAGGTAGCAGCTATCCAAAGCAATGGGTTGAACCTGAAGGCCCGAGCAAGTAGTAGTCCGGGCAGTACGTGTGATTTTCCCAGGTTGATGTGAATGAATTAGGAGCAAAGGCACTGCCTCCAGGGGCAAAAAAAACCCAAACAAAACAAACCCCAAACAACAACCCCAAAACAAAACAGAACAAAAAACCAACCCTCTGTCTAGCAGTTGCCTAGAGCAAGGGGACGGAAATTTTGTTTTTGTGTTCCTGTTGCCTAGAGTCATGTAAAACCTTTGCCCTTTTACAACTAGCTACAAATCCTGGGGCTGACTGGGTATTACACTGTGTGAGAAGAAAGAAGAAAGAAAAGAGAGAGAAATAGCCCTTTGGGGCATCGAATGGGCCTGAGGGCCAAGCACAGGATTTGGGAACAAGAAGTTGCTTACTGTCTGTTTATTTACAAAGACTTTAGAGGAAGGGCTAGAGCTGGTACTACCCCTTTGTCCTCCTGATAGACACGCTAATTCAGAGACTCCAATAATAACTTCTAAAGCCAGGAAGAAAATGTTATTTTCCCCTTTTATGACAATCAGATGTTTAGTGGGAGGAACACTCAATGTGCATCTAAGAGATAGGTGATGCCAGTTATGAAGAAAAGAGGACTTCACACCCTCAAACTAGAGTAGTTTGGTTGCCGATACAGTAAGCAGCCCAAAACAGTGCAGAGATAGGTTCATAGTCATTTAAAGTGTAGTAGGTAACACATAAAAAGCTTTATCTAGAGACACCATAATCTTGCAGCGCTTGCTTAGCAAAATGAAATGACGGCTAAGGTTCTCCAAACGCGGGCTAGTCTCTTTCCAGGTTTGACTGAAAGGGAACAGAACAAGGACACCTGGGAAAGATGCTGATTTCAGCCGGTTTGAAGCTGCTTCACTGGCATAAGTTATTATCACATCCTGTCCTCTGTTTCTGCAGGTGCACGAAACCCCGTTTCAAAGAAGGATTTTCATCAGTGCCATATTTCGGAAGGTCAGGCAGCAACAGCGATGAAAACATGACAGCCAAAAAATTAAAAGGCAACACAGTTACCTGTTTGAAAGTACTCTTTTCATCATTTCAGCGCTCACCTTCTCCTAATTTGCTCCATCTCTTTATCGCTTCACGTGAACTTTGTCTCATGAAAAGATAAGAAAAAGATTATGCACCAAATGATTCAGCTGACTTGCTATTCTGACACTCTTCAAGGCAAATGGTATATAAATGCTATTAGTACAAGGTGAATTTCACCTTGCTTTTCACCATCCAATTTAAAGAATATTAGATTTATAACATTTCTGTTAATGTTGCCCTTTTCAGCTTGTTGGTTTTTGTTGTTGTTGTTGTTTTTTAATTTCTAGTCCCAGAATAATTTAGATCATTAGGAAAAATAAATTGCTACTATTACTTTAAGTGCGTTCTTATCAATCAGAAACACAGCTCCGCATTGGACTGTCATATCCAGTTTTACAGCAGTAGGGTACATCAAAAGTTAGTTTGCTCTGATGTTATAAGAAGTTTTCGGGGGAGAAAGAAGTCACAGTTCCTTGGGATATTTATAGTATTTAAGAATGCTTTTAAGTAAACTGTAATGGCAGATGCCATCGGGTACTCTGTCATAAGTGGTTTTCTTATTCATAACATGTAATGCATATTATGGTACGTTTCAGGCTAGGCTCACATTAAACTTTGTAGAAAAAAAAAAGACCATGTCTGTATTACTGTATGAATTCCATTTGGATCTTGTTAATGCCACATTGTATTTTGATTTTTGTTTTGAATACAGCTCTTAAGTGGGGTTTTTTAGCCATCAATTTGGTAGTATAACACACGATGGACTTCACTGGATTACGTTTAGAGCTCCAACACAGGGATCGACGGCACACGCTGAATAGTGTTACCATGGGGTAGAAAATGGACTTGTTACAACTGGACTAACCTTTGAATGGCTTGGGCAAGTGGCTTGTGGAGTGAGACTGCTGCACTTCCAAGTGCTGTCCCCTTTCTACCTTTCACAGGAGGCTGCCTCCTCCCACCTCTACTACGCCGCCTTTCCCCAGGAGAGCATTCTCTTCCCCCTGGGGTACCCGGCTGTGGATTGCTGCACCAGCAAACAGGGAGATGGGTACAGCACACCCTGGTTTGGGTTAGAGGAGCAAGAGGGACCTGGAGGACCACTGTGAACTCAGAAGGGCTGGGATACCAGTTCTGGGATCTAAACAAGCTCCGACTGCCCCAGAAGGATCCCAGATGTGGAGCTAACAGTTGGCAATGCACTGGAAAGACAGAGTTAGGAATTATTGACCTGTAAGTGATAGGATCAATTCACAACACCGCAAGTCTTCCTAGAACAGGACTAGACCACATTCTAACAAAAATTGCCAAATTGTACCAGATTTAATGTTTCACTCAGGATTCTCCGGGCTAGAAAGCCCCATTCCCTTGGAAATGACGGTGGCTTCTCACACTACAGGTGTGGGCTCCTAGCACTACTAGAGGAGTTTTTACCTTCTTTCAAACAACACGTTTCTGGCATGTAGGCCCCAGTCCCACTTACTGTCTCTGCTTTTACCTTTGCTTCCAGCCTTCATCCCTTCCAACTGCTGCTCTTAATCATCCAGTCATAAACATCCCTTCTAACACTCATGCTCAGCTGCCAGCTTGCTTTTCTTCTTCTAGAGTGGCTGTGGTTATTGATTATTCAAAGTTATACTGTAATTGGCAAGTAACAAGTGATTATACCGTTGTTTAAAAAACTTCCAAGAAAGTGAAGCTGGAACTTTCAGGGGCATGTTGACAAAAATATTTACAGTCATTGTTAAATAGGTTAAAAAGTAGGTCATTCTTCTTTTATTTCTTCTCTTTCCTCTGACGTTTAACATCAGTTGTGAGGATTTTCCTTTTGTAAGTTACATAGCTGCCTTAATCATCACTTATCCCCCACCTCATGAAAACCAAAGAAACTGGACTGGGAGCTTCTGGTACGTTCTCAGTTGAGGCATCGAGTCCAAACTCCATCTTAAGCACTGGTAGTATGATCCTCACTGGGAAGATGTAGTTCTGCTGATTTCTGAGTGGGTTTTTTTCTTGGGTTTTTTCTTGGTTTTTGTTTTAATACTTTTATGTAGAACTAAGCAGATAAGTCTCTGCGTGGTGCGCCTCAACACGCTACTTGAGTCACTCTGGCTTTGTTGAAGGACTGAATTGACGCCCATCTTGGTTTACTGCTCTATTCGTAGCTGCCGAGTCCTGCCTACCGCAATCGTTCCACAGCCTCGTAACTCAACAACCTGTCCCTTTTCCTGTCAGCACAGTGTTTCTCTAAAGAATGCTGTTGACTAAACAAATACCTGCAGAGAGAATGAGACTGCTATCCCATGTGTAGCTTTTTTAAAAAGTCAATCGTGTGGTGAGGTGATGAGAATTTGGGGAATTCTGTGCTATAAATACACAGATGTTTACAGTACATATATGGCTTGCTTGGAGACAAAGCCAGCACTCAGAAGACTTCAGCATATAGCGAGAAATATAAACAGGAGATGTTTAGTTCTATGTAGCAGACACAGAGACTGGGGATCCTGAGGATTATTTTTGAAAAGTCGAATGTTTGAGTCCTACACCATTCCTAAATGCCCCAAGTGAAGCAGGGGCTGAAAGAAGAAAATTCATATTCCGGTGACAAAGGAAATCTTTATATTGCTGCTAGCCTACAGTTTTTAGTTATCGCCTTTATTATTCTGGAATTGTATCTTATTAGGCATGGCTTATTCAGGTGTTTCTCAAGGGCAACAAGTGTTCTGTTTCAGCAAAGCATAAGGATTACCGAAAGAGTGACTCCCAGCAAGTAATAATTCAGTACAGAAATGTAGATTTCATTCAGAGGAAACTATTTTTAAGATGTGTCATCACCAACAGAACAGACTTGGGTTGGTATAAGCTGGTTATTAATGGCTTTCTGATGTTAGGCACGGTATAGGTCTGAATGTGATTAAGTTAGCAGGAATTCTGACACTCTTTGGTGACAATGACGTTGATTCCTGAACTGAAAAACAGGAACATCTTAGCAAGAGAGTAGTTATTCTGAATAATTCAACTAAACCATTAGAAAATTTCAGGGTAAATGGAAAGGGCAGACCTCAGCACGAGGGATTAAAAAGAACTACAGCTGTTAAAATCTAATTATTACGTAAAGACTGAGAAGCTTAAAAAAGCCCTAATGTTGCAGTTTACCATTATCAGCCTTTTGAGTACCTTATTTCTAGGTGATGGCATGGTTAACATCTAACTATGGAGGCAGCTTAAATTCCTCATAATACTGCTTTAGCTGTTAGCAATACTATCAGCCCTAGCAGAATTCCTAAACCTAGTTTTCAGCATATTAGTACAGGAATAATTTGTTTCTCAACTGTTACTTTAAAACATATTGATTTTTCAGCCTACACATGTTTTTACTTGTTTGTGATCTTATCTTATTCAAATTTCAGAGCCACACAATTCACCGCTAAGATAAAGAATGGAAAATTATCCACCCAGTTTGGCTTCAGACAAACAAATGCAACTCGACACAAACAAAGGGAGTTGTATCCAAGCGTTATTTGCCTGTGTTCTTAATATTTTAATACTTTGTGGAAGAAAGCAAGTTGGGTAACAAGCTGTTTTGACTTCATATCCAGTACACTTTCAGGTTTCTCTAGTCTCCAAAGCCAAGAATCCAGTCTAAAGATGCCACAAAGCTTCAGCATGCTTAAGGCAAGGCAGTGCCGTGCTTTTTTTTTCGATCTTTGTTGCCATACCTTGGAATAAAATAAAAGTTTTGCTGCAGATAAAAAGAAAAGCATGTCTGAGACATTACCTAAACCTTCTACGCCTATTCCATATATGATTTATGCTTGGAGGAAGGAACCTTGGGTTGGAGCTTGTTAGATTTGCTTTTTCTGCTGAAACAAGCTCAAAGCTTGAAGCATTTCATTGGAAGCACTCTGCTTTGACAAACTTTCATCAATCAGAGCTGAAGCCAAGGTCCCCAAAATGGGGGACTGCACCGGACAGGTCTCCGGTCTCTGACCCGCTGGCAAAAGGTCTGTGGATGCAACATACAAATCATCCATCTTGATACCGGCTGACACAACTTCCTCAAAGAGCAATTTATGACTTTTCCAGGAAAAGCTCAGGCCTCACAAGTGTGGACATTGGCAAGGGACTGTTGCCCTTGCTGTCATGTAGGAAACAGGGTCAGCTTTGTAGAGAGCAACCTCTTGACTGCTCTGGGTTATTAAGCTGGCATCTTGAGAACCAGCCTCCCGCAGCCCCAGAAACCTCCTCCCGAGAGTCAGCAAGCCTGAACTGCAGCCCTGTGAAGGACTGCACCTTCTAGCTAAGTAAAACCCTTTCTGATTCCTTGTCTTTTAGTGCACTTTCATTTTGGAGCGATTTGTTTGTCCCCATCAGTACCAGGGAGGACAGGACCTGACTTTTCAAGTAACTTTTGTTTGTCCCCAGCAGGACTTGACACTTCTTGCCCACGTTATGCAAGGCTGTCCTACCCTGCGTGTGACAGAACTTTTTGGCAAGATCTACCACCACCTTTCTTTACACTCTTTCAATCCTGACTGAATGGAAAGTGTTTGCCAATTTGTGTTTTATTTTAATTTCCTCTGCACGGATCTGGAGAGTGCCTGCCTATAAATACCTGCTTCTACGGTGCTTGGGGAACCACTGTTTTCTCCAGGGATTAGATCGTGTTTTCAAGTCATATCTTGCCATGGAAACAGACAGGTCATGAAGGATCTGAGTTGGATTTCTTTGCATCAACATCTCAGTCATTCATTCAACCAGGTGGCAACTGGTCATTACAAAATAAAGGCTGCAAACCAAAATGAGGGTTACGGTAAAAACAGGATCCCAAAACCAAAGAGTTCACAGTTTAATAGAGATAAGAAATCTTTTCCAAGTCAAAATAAGCAGTGCAGTGGCACCTACCAAATATGACAAGGACATTTTCAAGTCTTGCTATAAAAAGTTTTCCCTTCAATTCTGAATGTGTTTCAGACTGGTCTATGAATTAGAAAATGTATATTAAAACAGAGACCAGAATGTGTGACTGAATTCTGATTCAGTCTTTGCAGCTGAATTCCAGACATCATAGAACGATTTTCAATATGTTATTCAAAGCAATGGAATATGTATTCTAAAGTGAGCTTAATCTTGCCTAGATTTTGCACAAAGCCATTTGGAAATGCATGCTATTGCAATTTTTTATTACACCTTAATCTGTTACAGTATTCAAAAAAGCTATTGGAAATTAAAGGCTATGATCCTGCAAATATCACCATTAACTTTAATAAATCTACCAGAATGCTATTAGGGGCTGCTAAATAGCAAGAATAAATAAATAGAGGTTTTCTTAAAAGTCTTTCCTGAACGAGTACAAAACTATGTCAGCATTATCAATAAAATCGTTCAGATTTTTCAGAATGCTATTGAAATTATCATGAACTTCTGAATATACAGATCAATTAAAGCAACCAGTCCAAAAAATGAGGGTTTTGGGAAAGACCAGACCTTTCTTTGACAATATACCCCACTGAAATGCCTAGAATCCCTGCAATGGATGTAAAAGATTTGCCATGGAACATCTCTCTGTGCTCTTGATCAGAACAAGAGACAAAGAGTATTCCCAAAAAATTCACCATGTGTTTGACAGCCCTTTGTGAAGACTGAAGAAAGACTTTAGAAATCTGAGTTTGTCCAGGCAGAGCATGCAGTTTCTATCAGCTTTAGTAAACCTTGTAATAAGTCTCATCGTATTATTTTAAAGATTATTAAAGAAACTTAATCCTTAATAGTAGTTTACAGTACTGTCATTCCTAGGTAGGAATTACTAATTGCTTGGTGCTGTTAATATATGTTAGCTAACTGGAAAGTGTTGTGGAGATTAGAGAGAATGTCAGTAGAGAAAAGAGATAAGAATCTTTTGCTTTGCTTAGCCTTTTTTCCTCTTTTTTGTGAAAGAGTAGTGGTAGTAGCATTTCCTTCCTTACCCTCGATACTTCGTGGAATTATTATTTTGTGTCTGATCATCATTCATCCCAGTTTCTACCTTGCTCATGACGCTGGCCCAGTAAAAAGGGTGGTTGGAGCATTCTGCCAGAAGGTGAAGAAAAAAAGCTATAGAAGGACTATGTAAGTGAAAATGTCTGAAAGTCAAAGGGAGGGCACATGTTTGACTTCACAAAAGAAAATGCTGGTTTCTGTTGCAATGTTGGTTACACAATCACATAAGGTTTTATTTTTAAAAGCAAGTAAAAAAATTATAATGCATCAGCTCCTCGACTGGTGTAAATCAACATGGTTTTATTGACTTTGATGGAGCTATGTCGATTTATACCAGATGAGGATTTGGCCCACTGTATGGAGATATTTTTATTTCTCTTCTCACTCTATCAGTTAAGGAAAGGGTAATAATCAGCAAGCTGGAAGCAATTATGTGTGTGTGAGGAGGGGGTAGTTTCATAATAGCTAACTTGATATTATTTCCTGTAAAATGCATCAGGAGAATAGAGCCTGGAGCCTGCTGACCAGTTTGTTTTGTAAAGAAATATTTGTCCAAATCTGTTTATAATAATTTGTCAAATGATGGGCAGACTCGGCTCAAGCACTTGCCTTCCACTGACACCAGAGGCGGCAGTTCTGGTGCTGACCAGGGCACCGAGTGGCAGCTGGTGAGGAAAGACCCAGGCAAAATTTGGCTTTCACTTACGTCCACGTAAATCTGCAGTAAATCTACCAAAATGAGTAGAAATATTCTCTATTTACAACAGCGTGCCTAAAAGCAAAATTTGGCAGAGTTTTCAACTGAGCATTTATAAGCTGTTTCTGGCAGCAAATAAGAATGGGGGAGGGGAAGATTATTCATTGCAGATGCTTTGTAAGATTAACAGAGGCTTTCTGGTGACAATAACGTCTACTAACATAGTCCCTTTTGGAAAATGCTTTTTAAAATGTGATTTGAGGGACTTTTCTGTCATCCTTTAATTCTTAGAGCATTTCACGGTGGTAAAAATTGCTAACCGAGACCTCAAGTGAAATGGTCTAAATTGTTCTCTTTACCGTGGCGAGGCAGATGAGTCCCGATCTGCGATATCAAGTGCGCTAAAGTGATTGATGGGAAGCTAAGATTTCTAAGAAATCATTTTGGATAAATGCATTTCATAAGGTTCAGCTTTAATTATTGTTAAGCAGCCATGCATTGACAAGGGAGCTGAAGGCAAACTAATCACAACTACAATAAATTGAAAGATTTATCAAATTATTTTTAAGTTTTAATGCAGATTATTCTAAAGTACCGACACTAGCACTATTAACACTAAAGTATTCCAACCAGCTCTTGCAATATAGCTCACTCATCTGTTATCTTTGCTCTCAGGAATGATTTAAACAGATTTTTGTCATGTTTTTAACTTACAAATATCATTAAAATTACTTCACGCCTGCTAAACTGGATGCAGTTATACTAGGCTAACGGTGCTTCTATCACTGTAGCTTGTACCCATATGGCTACCTCTTTCTGAACTGATCTACAGTTAAATCAATCCCAAAACCAGCATGTAGGTGAACCCTTAAGCATTAGCAGACAACTCATAAAAGACTGGAGAATACGCGGTTCAGAAATTATTCTGGAAAGATGCAGAAATGCAGTTCTTGCCCCGACTACGGAGAGCCCCGTGGAGCTGCACAGCCCGTCTTCCCCATGCTGGCCCTCTCCAGCCCTCCCTGCTGTCTTTCCCTGGGAAAGGTCAGGTAGCCTATTAATCACGCTCTTGTCTTTGATTTGTGGTATATATACATCCACCGCTTCCTGGATCCTTTTGAAGCAAGGAACAATAAGCAACTTTCCAAGGAAAGAGTGGGTTTGCTTATTTTGGCATTCTTTTTTAAATAGTTTAAATACAACCTCCTTAAAACCAACATAAGATACGGCACCGTTTCAGCTAGGGCAGGTGACAGCTTTCTGACATTGAATTTAAATCCACTTTCCCATAGTGAATATGTAACTTAGGTATAAAGTGCTAGGTTTTTTATTCTGTGTGTTGTTACAATGCATCTTTCACTGGTTTTGTTACTCAGCTTTTCAGTTACTCATGGAAATTCATGGGGTGTTTCTTCCCAGTAAATTTCAAATGTATATGCTGTTCTGCACTGGAAAAGACAACTGCAGGGTCATTACCATCTTTTCTAGTGAGAACACAGATTTGAAAAACAAGTGCAGTATTGTAACCAGCACTACCTCTTGATTGATTTAATTTCTGTGGTTATGTGTATATATTTATCTATGTATATGTGTTATATGTATAAAAGAATTATTCTATTTTTTATAAACACATGCACCCAGATCCTTTTTACTATTTAATATATTGCACAAAACGTAACTGCTTACAGACAGTGTTCCTAGAATCAATACCACAAAATCAATTCACGCTAAGAATAATTTAAAAAGGATGAGAAAACTTTGAGCATGACACATTGGTGAAATGAAGGTAGGCTCTTTTCATTATTTTTCTGCTTAGGTTTTAGATCTTTACAGAAAAAAAAAATGATGAAAAGATCATTTTCAAATCTGGTGTGTGCTGTGAAGATGATGTCCCAACTAATTCTGATGTGGATGGAGATTATGACTGAAGTCAGGAATACACAGAAGATTAAATCCTAAACCGTAAACCTGTTTTCATAGAAACGTATTGAGGAAACAAAATAGAATGACATACCTAAACGAAAGCATTTCTAAGTAAGGCATCTGTCAGATTTTTCCATGAGGTGTAGGCAGTTTAAGATGTGCTGTGACAGTATTTGAGATTGTTGTGTTTTAGTATTGCTCAGCTTTCAGGGTAAGGGTAGTCCAAAGCCTGAAGATGAATTTCAGGGTCAAGCTGAGCAGTAGCCAGGAAAAAAGGTTAATATTATAGTAACTACCAGTTCATACGTGTCAGCTAATCTTTAACTTGAGAAAACACTCTATGAGGACACCATTAAACCAAGTGAAGCTCAAATGTATGAATGAATTTGGTGTCAAACTACATAGAGCATCAGGTATTACACCAATATCTGATCCTGTACATACTACTGAACTTCAGGCTGTAAGCACAAGTTCTCATAGACAACATCTGGGGGATGTGGTGCATCCCTCTTTGGTCTTCATCAGGGACCAGGATAATCCTGTCACCAGACAGAACTGAAGTCTGATGAGAGATCTCTGAAAGGCACCTCTCGGGGTCCTGCAGGAACTGGTGCTAATCACTTGCTGCTGTATTCATCCACCGTTACCCAGGCACAGGAGGGGAGGGACCCAAGGACCAGCCGAAACCCGCGGCCAGGCAGGACTGGGGACAAAACTGACAAACTACCACAAGTTCCCTTCCAAGGGCTCTAGCCTGACCTGAGAAGAAATAGCAATCACATCTCTGCTGTCTAAAACAGAGCTCAGCTATTTTGAGGTACGTATTTAAGGTTCTGGAAGCCTCCTAAGGTTTTTGTGGGTTGTTTTGTTTTTGTTTTTCTTAACTTAACATGTAGCTAATTTGTTTACCAGTTGGAAATAAATCTTTGGAAGCAAGAGGCACCCACCTCTTTTTGATCATCGTGTTCCTGTAGATATTGCAAAGACTGGAAAAAATAGGGCTGGAAGGGATCTCTGAAGGTCATCTAATCCATCCTCCATTTTAAGGCAGGTTGAAACAGCAAAGATCAAATTGCTGGAATATCTTCATTCACATTATCTGCTTCTAGCGTGCAGCCGGTGTCTGACTCCGCTACAAGGTTTTACAAAAAGAATTAGTGTGGGACTTACAGCTCCCCAGGGAAGAAATGAAAACAGGAGTGGAAGTAACATTATGACTTCTAACATGCTGTTGCTCAGCTTGGCTTCCGATTGAGTATCAGTTTAGTAGAACTGTTAATTAAAAAAACTTAATTTGATTGCTCTGGTTAGTCCTGAAATTTAAGAAGCTAGTGTCAAGGCCCACAGAGCCTGAGACCAGCTACAGTCTAATTACTAGGCTGGAATTTTTTAATTACTACAGATAACAGTATTGGGGAAAAACTGTCATGATTCAGAATTCAGAAACCACATCCTCCCTATTTTCTAGCCATCCCACTCAGCCCCTGAGAGGGAGTGTTGAGAGTGTAGTAAGTGGAGGCAGATAACCACATCCCCAATCTACTGTCATCCTCAGACAGCAGAATTTCCGATGTGCCTTTGGCCTAACAAAGAGAAGCGATGAAAACAAAGAGGATGTAAGTAACCTCACTCGTTAACAGGTGCCTTCACAATAATTACTCGTAGTTGGCCTTTTGCCTACAGGCAAAATTTCCATTGGCTTTTTAGCAAATTTCTGCCACGTTTCCACTTAGAAAACTCAAGATGAATCAGCTAAAGGCATGAAGACAACGTGAACAATTTAAGACATCTTAAAGCCTATGGAGATCCTCTCATCCAGGAGCAAAGGGCCTGCAGAACTCTGATGGATCTCCCCTTCTGAATGCCACCTTTGTTGAAAAAGGCTTAAGATATCACAGTCACGAAGAGTTACTGTCTCTTTTGCTAGGTAGCAGAGCAGGATTCAGGCATTTCTGAGGGACATCCTCGTTTACAGCTTGGTGCCTTAGCACAAGCCCACCTTTATTATTGGCTTAAGCTGAAATGCTGGGCTGTGAACGGGAAGGGGCGAGGTGTGGTACCCGTCCTGTTCTGCTCAGGGCCGGGAGAGTGGCAAGTTGGTTGTGTTAATGCATTGAACTGCCTCACAAGACTTGGCAGAGGGTGCCTGTCCAAGTTTTCGGTTGGTTATAAGCAGACCCTACTGAATAGCATCAAACTGAAGCCGCCTGATTTGTAACGGAAACCTCCATCTTGGGACTGAATGCATTTTAAGGGCTGTGACAGATGGGCTGTGTTGGATTGAACAGCAGCAATCTTTAACGCTTTACCTCCCCCGTGTCTGCTGTAACCCTCTTCCAGCGCCGTCTGTCCCAGCAGCAGGGGAAACAAGAGCAGATGCTGACGAGGGCGGTTTCGGTCCGAGTGTGGCCTGAGGACTGTGGGGGACGAGGCAGAAAGCCCCTGCTCTGGCCACCATAGTGTGCCACCGCCAGCGCAGGGGCAGTGACCCCTGGCAGCGAGGTAGAGGAGGTGGGAGGTAGACAACGTGTAGCCGTCACGGCTAAACCTGACAGAGTCCAACCACGATGTCTCACACTCGGCTGATTTGCCAAAGCCTTCTGCAGCCGCCTCATGCTGGCAGCTCCTTCACACGCATAATAATTTGACCACAGTGAAAGTTTTTGCTTAAAGCAAAGCGTACGAGAGTGCTGGTGCAGTGCAGGCAGAGAGCAGGATGGATTTGAAAAGCCCTTTCACAGCTTTGATCTGAAAAATTTTGCGTTCTGGTTAACCCCTTTTGCCCTGCCAGCAGCAATCCCCACAGGAACACCAACATGGGCCCTGTCTCCTCCTTCTCGCAACGCCCACCCCCCTTGCGTCCGGGCTTACCTGCCAAGTTCTGTGCATCTCTGTGTCTGGCACCTATGCAAATTAAGCAATCTGTATCTAATTTATACGTGGCCATAAATACGGCTTCTGAAAAAAACAATGGCTGTAGGGGTGTTTAAAAGCGTTAGGCTGAGTGAGCCTAGGCCGCCTGCAGGTAGCAGGGTCTGAGCGCAGGGGAGATGGGACGGAGCCTTCTTGCTAGCCAGCCTGGAAAGAGCAAGTCTTTGTGGAAAACAAAGGTAACAGGTGAAGACCAACGAGCACAGCAGCAGAAGGAAAGAACTTCAGAGGGCTGGTCCCGGCGGAAGGAGGAGTGCTAGCTGCCATCCCATGCTGCGTCCACGTTAGGTGCTGCCAGTTCCTGAAGTCCTCCGTTGGCAGAGCCCTCCTCCTGCCAACCGGCTCCTTGTCCCCTCTTCCCCCTAACCCACCTCTTCCTCCGCATTGGATGCCCAGTGCCTTAAAGCTGCCCTGGGAACGGGGAGTACCCAGAGGAGGAAGGGACGGCTGTCCGCCAGCTGTGCATCACCCCAGCTCCTGGTGAACAGACGCAGAAACCACAGCCCACAGCAGCCTGCTTGCCTGGAGCAGTTTTCCCTAATTGTTTCAGAACAAGTCTTGCCGCTCCCGATTTCTCCTGCTTTTCCTTCTCGCCTTGCCCCTCTCTCACCTCGCAGGGAGGCTGGTTGGGAATGCTCACCCAGGTGAACCAGTCTGGGCAGAAAGCTATCCCAGTCTGTTGACCTCCTGCTCCAACTCCCCTTACTGAGGTGAGGGGTAATGGGACAGCCCCCATGGATTTCTGAAAACATGGTAGGAAGAGTAAAGGATATGACTGGGAGAGGTGGGGTGGTTCTGGAAGGCAGGGGAGAGAAAACTGGCTGGGTCACGCAAGAAGCAAAGTAGGAAGCTCGCCCGTGGGGAGAGATCCTGACTTAGCAAACCCAGTGGCTGCGGCAGCAGAGGGTTCGGCTCGCCAGGGCTGCAAATGATGGAAAGGGCTCGGCTCAGGTCATCGTTGGGGTTGTAGGCTTTACTACTTCTTTCTGAGGCACTGAGCAGTATGTTGCCACTTTCCTCACTGGACGACCATCAGTGTTCGCTGCTCTGGAGATGCTGAGAAGTTTGCAACCTTCACAGTTTCTCCTGTGCTGTGATCAGAGCAGTGAGGTGAGCCTGCTCCCATGGGCTGGAAATACCTGCTTTGGAGCCTAGATAGCTCTGCCAGGTAACCCAGGCTCTGAGCACAGATATCATCCACACATACAGGATGCTTGTCTGCTCTCCTCTCTGCCGGGGTTCTTCACCACCATTAAGGCCTGCATGGGGAAGGGGGAATTGGTTTCTGACCAGCTGTGCGTCTTTTCCGCTCCCTTCATGCCCTTGCAGCCACTTGCAAGAAGGACAAAGGAATAATCCCGAGTCTGGATACCATAACATTGTAGTTACAAGACAGTAAAAAATCATAAATGCATTTAACTGAAAGGCCAGAAGCTCTGGGTTGAACGGTCGGCTTCTACATCTCAGCAAAATACCTTTCGAGCTACTAAATAAAAAGTTGTCCCTGTTATTTGTGAGAGCTAAACCATATGTACAGTTATGATGAAATGTGGGTGCTGCAACTAACTTCTGTTAATTCAGAGCATGAATATCAACTCAAACTGATGGGTGGTAAGAGGAAAAAATAGTAAAACATGTAAGAACATCCTTCTGTTACCAGAGAGTTTCAGGGTGGCATCAACTATTCTGTATACAAAGTTTGGGCAAAATAGTTGACCAGAAAAAACCAACCAAACAAAACCAAACACGAAAACAAAAGACAAGAACAAGAGAGGCAGACCACAGTGGCTCAGAGAAAAAGAAATGTGGTGTTGGATTGTATGTCATACATGTATTGTAAAATAGGATAAATTCAAAAGGGACTGGAAAATTTCACAGAAACCATCTTGTTATCTATGCGAGTAAAAACCAAATCTAATTCTCATGCTGTGCTCAGTCGTGCTGTTCTGTGAGCAACACCCTTTCAGAACTGAACAACAAAAGACATTTTAAGGTTCCTCTTACCTGCAGGGAAAGCCTGAGGAGAATGGGAAGGAAGAAAATAGTAGCCTTAAGAGGTGCATTTGGCCTTCTAAACCTTAGCTGGTAGTAGAGACCCTGAGATAACCGCTAACCAGCTCATATCTAGCAATTCTGCAAGTTAAAGTACCAGTTGTTTGGTTTTTTTTTAAAATCAGAGCAAGCAAAATAATACAGATATGGAAGAACTTCAAAAGTAGCTTAAAGCCATTTTTGTACTCTCTGCCTCAGCCCACACCTTTGGCTGTAGCTCAGGATCTGAGTATCTGTGCATAAATAGGTTTAAAGATCCATCTTCAGAAGTCTCGATGCCCTGAGTTAAAGGTGCAGAGCCAGATATTCAGCTGATAAGAATTCAGCTGAAGGAAATTCACTGAAGTCTTGCAGGCATGGAGTTACACCAGCAGGCATCCGAACCAGCACGCTCCCCTTTACTTTTATCTAACGATTTCCATGCGCAGCACCATCTGATAGGTCACGGCAGCTCTTGTAGAGGGAACACGCTTAAACTGTGCAGACTTTGTGCTGCACAGAGATGCTTCAACTCACTCGGTTACCTGATGGGAAGGGATGAGTGGCCTGGAGCAAACTGTGTGCTGAGCTAGCAGGTCTCCCGTTCCTGTGCGTGTCTCCGAGGCACCGGTTCCAGGGAAGCTGCACAGCGTGCCTCCCTGCAGAGGCACACCAGCATCCGAGATGAGGCACGGAGCAGGACACAGGCTAAAAACTTCAGCTGGGTGTGAGCTGAGGCTCCTCTCCAAAGCTGGCACTCATCAGGAGGCAGTAAGCAAGAGCCCGGGGAGCAGGGGTTAGGAAACATCCCTGCAGAGAAGCGGGACACAGCAGAGCTGGCAGCGGCCAGGGACGAGCCGAGAGGCAGAATCACACCAGTGGGTAAGAAGAGCTGAGAAGGTGAGAGCCAGGACAGTGCAGCAGCACCAGGAGGTGGCCCAAAAGCAGGCGCTGGGAGGAGAAGACACTGTACTCAGAGCCTGCATGAACAAAAAAAGTAGCTACGTCTGAAAGGTAGCTCCCCAGCTCTATCCCACAATTGTGTACGCACAAGTAACACGGCAGAAGTAGCATTAAACGCCAGTGTAACACCGCCACAGCTAAAATGTCAGCAGTAGCCTAAAGAGGGAATTTCACTCTGAAAAATGCATAGCTGTGAAATCCATAGACAAAACTGATGTCTGCTTCCATTAGTACCGAAACAGCAGTATGACCTAAATAGCAATTTCTGTTTGGTGTTGAAAGACAAACAGGAATAAGGTCCAAAATATGAGTCATTAAAAAATAAAAAAAGCCCAACAACATGTACCGTACTCCACAATCAGTCCCTTCCTGAAAGAAGGCCAAAAGCTGTACATATTCTGGAGTCTCCTCTTCCACAGCAAATCTTAGTGCAGCTTCAGAATTTTGGCTGACACCTTGATGACACTGTCCGCCTACAAAGCACAAATTTTAACTAGGCAGTGGATGGCCTTACTAATTCCAGTAAAAGCATTAGAATTACAGACTCTATTTACACTATTACAGATTCACACCACGTGTTGTACTTATACATGCGATATTTTTGATTACAAAATCCTTGCATGCTTACTGCGTCCCACTCATTGCCTGCCTCTGTTTTGGATTTTTTTGCCGATGACCTCCTGGGTCATTGCCCCGGCAGGAGCAGAGCTCTGACAGTGACCTACCAGTCATTGGTCCAGTCATCCTAACATGCCCAAGTGGGAAGGGATCAGTGAGAAGGTCTGAGATGCTCCTGTCCAGACTTCTGAGAGATACCTCTAGTATACATACGTAGCATAGTAGTTCAAGATTACTTGTAAGATTACTAGTAAGTTCAAGTAATCGTTTTCCCTAATTGTCACAGTTCATAACTGAAATGTACTTTCTATTCAAAACGCTTTCAGAATTACCAAGATAATTTAGCAGTTTATGCACGTGCTCCGCTTGCACACCGTACGCAGGACGGAAAGAAAACATGCCGGCATCTATTACCTCTAGTAGAGAATACCGCTCCTCAGCATCCAGCCTCAGTTAGTTGGCAAGCGCTTTTGCAACATCATGCTTAGTTTCATTTTAAGACACTCAGCCTCATGTTTTGTTAGCTTTCCGTTTAACTTACTACTAAAATTGTTAACTTTTCCTTTGTTTGTTTCTTTGTTAAAGCAGTTGGAAGCAGGCAGCTCCACCCAAATTCTTCTTTTCATTACACCAGTGCCCTTGCAATGTTTATCTGTGTGTCAGCTTGGTGCCTGTATTCTAGTGTCTTAAACGTTTTGCCAGGAAGCTGTCAGTGATGTTCCCCTCCTCCCTCCCCAGTAAATTGTCTACTATTTATCTTCTTAATGTCATTTTAAAAATAGAGACTATTTTTAACAGCTATGTATATATTTTCATGCTCACAATTCTAAGTCCCTGAATATATTGACCACAAAAAGTGCACTCCCTGATCCTACGGCAGACCATGTGCGTGCAATTACCTCATTTACACAATCACAATAACGACACAAAATTCAATGCCCCATCTGGAAGACAGGAAATAGTATTTCCTTTCTTCTACCTTTGTCCATGTATGTAGTAGACTCTTGAGGATAAGCAAAGTCTCATTCTTGGGTGGATATAAATACACACGTACACAATACACACGCTCACACAATACTGCGGACAATCAGGGCCTGATCTCTGCAACCAGCAACTCTGGTGAAATATTCTGCTTCAAAATTTGGCATGAAATCTCCTGCCGACTTTCCCCATCCTTGCGATTTCCAGCCCAGGCTGAGAGTTTTGGCTGGCATGTTTCCACATTCTGGCAAACCTGGGGAAGCCCAGCTGAGCAGAGCGGCGGGAGGAGACAGGCAGAGCCGCCCCTCTCTTCCACTTGCCCCATGGGCTTTGGTGGTGCTTGGGACAGGTGATGGAAGAGCGAGCCCTCCCAGCCGTTTTCACGCAGAAAGGGCAGATCAGGAAGAGCCCAGGAGGACTCTGCTGCGCCCCGAGATGACACATGAAAACTGCTTTCCTCTTCTTTCTGTCCCATCAAGTGGAAGGAGAGGAACCTCTCAAGAAGAACGAATCCCAAAATCCCTGAGAAAGTGTCTACAGGTAAAGGCCCACAGCCGCAGGAGGGGCTGGGACATCACGCAGCAGAAAAAAAGGCGGGGATGCAAATGCTTAGTAGAAAAGACTTGCAACCAATAGGGAATTTCTGTGTTTGGATTTTTAAGACTTTTTTGTTGGCATTCCTGAAAGAAAAGTGGGGAATGACTCCAGCATATGTTCACATAGGGTACTCCTACATTACAAGCTACAAGGGACTCTGGAGGTGATCAGCTCCAAGCATACCGCTACCTTGTTCCTGCTAGAAAAGACTCATCCCTAGGGACACACAGACATTTAATTTTTTAAATGTGGCAAGCTGCATTGAGTTGCAGGAATGAACAAAATAAAACAAAACATGTATTTAAGCATGATGTTCCATCTCTCTTCCTACCTCAAAACCCTGTGCCACATTAATCTGCTCTCAAATAACGAGTAGAAGTATATACCTTTCTAGAAAGAGCATTTAACATGTATTTGTTGGCCAAGCAGCATTGCCTCCTTCTCCACTTATTTCTACAAATACAAGCCCCTCTACTGCACAAGGCTTGTGACAGCCCAAGCGCAGGTTTTGAGAGGCCGTTTGTTAAGATGCTGGCAACGAGCAGTGGCGTTGTGCATGCCACACTCCCACTTTACCGAGGTGCGGGGAGCTGGAGCCTGGGTCTGTTCTGATGCCTCAGAGAGGAGATGGAGCTGGTTCTGCCCGTTTCTCTGGAGTCCCTACCAAGAATTCCTGGAGAGTGCAAAGCAGCCCCTGAAAAACGTTTACATCGTTACTCCAGTCAGCACTGACCCCTAGAAGCTGCTCAGCTGAAGTTACCAGCTACTTTCGTTATTACTGTCTTCTAGTAACACAGAAAACATGCAGGCTGCAGCCACACTCAGGTGGAGCTTCTGTGTGCCTCCTGCTGTACCACAGGACGGTCCTGGCACTGGGAGCGGGAAGAGAGAAGATGGCTGAAAAGAGAAAAGAGACAGGAGAAATCTGGGGAAGAGAAAAAGAGGAGGACATAGATGGTGAGGAATAAAGGAGCTGGATTTGTCTGTTTTTCAAGTTTGCCCCACTGTCAAGTTTTCCCAAGCATGGGTCATTAGACCCTTCCAGTACCGCTTACTGGTAAAAAAGGACACGTGGAAAATGACTCACCTTTGAGAGCCAGGCTGCCCACACAAGGCATTTGATGATTTTTTGAAAACACTATCGCAAGTGAAAATATTTGCAGTGCTTCCTGTCTGCAGAGTTAATCTGTCATTCTTACAGCTTGACAGTTTTTGCGCTATTAAGTGGATCCAAAAAGTCTTCTTTGGTTTACAGAAGTAGTTCTTGATGGATTTACATTTCAGATAGCTCATTCGGCAGAAGCCAGAGTAGTACTTGGAAAGTTATGCTGCCGGGGAAGAGCAGAGCTGCTTTCCGTGTGTGCCAGAAACTCCTGGTGATTACAAGCATTGCAGATGTGCAGCTCCCTCTGATTAATTCGTTCTAATTCAGGCCTACAAATGTGAAATTTCATGATTTACGAGTCGTTCATGACCACAGGGTTTCGGTGTCGTAGCTGGGGTTAGGACCTCCATCAGGTCATACCTGGAGCTGTCTTTCACGGGAAGACGCAGCACACCAGCCCTGCAGCCCACGAGCTGTTGGGGGCAGCAGCCCAGGGGCCGGCAAGTCGCAACAGCCACCGTGCCACCTGCGGTAGCTGTCACGGAGCTGCCATGCACGCAAACCCAAAAACCTGGGTACCACGGAGGGTTTGTTTCTCCCCTCTCCCCTCCTCCCAACACCAGTGGCCATCTAACAGCAAGGAGAGTGCAAAAACTGAGGACACTAGGAAATAATTATTTCTGCATTTTTAACACTGTAGCGTGGTTAATCCAGGCTTCCTTTTCAATGCTGTCTTGTGAAGAAAAGGGCCAGGAAGTTTACCTCAGACAGGTACTGATACTTTCTTTGCCTTACAGGTCTTTTAAATTAGGTCAGTTTACAAAGCACATCTTGGCTGTTTAGCACTTTTTATGTGACAATCTCGAAGCAATTGATATTCAATTAATTCAGAACCTTGCTCTGATTTCGGATTTGTAATTCCCATTTTCACTGTAGACACTGAGGCAGAGAAAAGTTCAATCATCTGCCGAATACCGCGTAATACAGCAGCAGCAGAACTGAGAACAAGGACGCGGCATGCTGGATATACCCTTGGCAGCTTCGAGCCGAACAAGCAAAACCTGAGTTGAGGCAATACACACGCTCTCGTGAGGATTTCAGCTGACGTCCAAGGCTGCCTGAGTGCGTACAGCGAGGACTGATTTGCCCACTTTCACGCGGGGTTTTGCAAACCTCCTCACACCTCATTTTTGCAATCCTTGTATGTAGGAATCTATAACAGGACTAACAGGGGCCAGATAACAGAAGTTAAATCTGGAAAAGGGAAAAATTAAATGAATACTTTCTTTCACACGCTAGCTGTCTCTAGCTCTTCAGTAGACAAGTTAAGCAACAAAGCCAAGTTAGGAAGAGATGTCTAAAGGGACAAAGAAGTTGTATTTCTGAGTATCAGTTTAACAAAACCAAATGGAATTACCACCAACTCTGCTCCATGAGCATGTTGGGGTGCAGGTTTAAATCAAGGACCTGTTAAGGGCAGGAGAGGAAGACAAAAGTTTCAGCAGCTTGAACTCACCTCTTTCTCCTGATGTCTAAAAAAGACAAGGGGAGCTTCCTTGTTGCACCCTCTGTTGCATATGAGCTCCAGATGCGTGCATGCTATTTCCAGAGTCAGAGGATACAGATGTCATTAAATATGCTGGTGATCTGCTCCAGTCTATTGAAATTTTTTTAATCTGAGATCAACACCCAAAAAAAGTATTTGAAGACTCAGCATGAAGCGGGGAAACAACTGCAATGAAAGCTGTAAGTTCCCGTATTACCAAAAGAAGGTGCAGGGCACAGATTATACCAAGTATCATGAGCCAAAAGTCCTGACAATTGATTTGGGAGATCTTGCAGGACCTCTGGAAGAAGTAAGCAACATTACAAAATGGTGTTTTCTTCTCACATGATAGTAGCGTTATGAAGTAGC
Organism: Dromas ardeola; assembly: GCA_013398915.1. Taxonomy (NCBI): domain Eukaryota; kingdom Metazoa; phylum Chordata; class Aves; order Charadriiformes; family Dromadidae; genus Dromas; species Dromas ardeola. Next base: position 64,061 of record VYZM01014605.1, on the reverse strand, counting down.
TTTTTAAGACCCACTCAGGTTTCCTTTTATAGCAGCCTATTTATACACTCCAAATTCAGTCACAGCTTCCACTGTACTGTACTGATTACTACAGTGCTCATTTCCTCATTCTGAACTGCACATGCATTTCTTTTCTCATTTTTTATTCTCTCCTTGTTATGTCTATTAGCCTTGCATTACCTCCACCCCGTTGCTTAGCCTCTCCTAGGTTCCTTTTCTAGGGGCATTTGTTTCATTGACAACTAAGTAATCAACAGTTCAGTTATTGTACTTAAATAAAATAAACATTTTAAGAAAAGCTTTCCATCCTTGTTCATTTTTAAATACACGAAGAATAGATTCAACAAAGCATTTGGGCAGCAGTTCAGTATTATTCAAGTTAAAATATCCTCCTTCACTCCAAACAGACCATGAAAAATAAGACTTCTTAAAATTCACTGTCCTTTCTACAGTACCTTTTACTTACTGTGTTAGTGAGTGCCTAATAGCCACTGCTCCTTTTTGCTTACAGCATATATTATCAAGTTCACTGACCTGTAAATCATTTGAAGACCGAAATCCAATTTAAAGTTTTCCCATTTGCACTAGAGATAAGTTATGTAGCAAACTTTTAGACACTAACAATGCACTTAGTCCAAAACTCCTGAAGTTAGTATTTTTGCACTCGGATTGTTAATGTTTGCTAAAAACTGAAACATTCTTCAGCTGACTAAAAGCTTCACATCCTTAGAACGTAAAATCTAAATATAAATGTGGTGGGCGTATGTGGATCTTTTCTCTCTGAGGAGGCTCTGTTACGAATTTCCAATGTTTTACGCCACCACCAAGCCTCTGCTAAGCTGTGACACCTGTTCAGAATTTTCAGCTTCTTAACCCCTTATTACACTTCCTACCATCCCCAGCAGAAGTGCAGGAAGTGGAACAGAGTCCTGTTGTCTCAGACTTGCTGTATTAATTCTCAACGGCTCCTTTCGGTATTTTACATTAATAGCCACCTTAAGGACAACTAACTAAATGGAAAGGACTTGCTTCTCATAACTGATGCCAGTAGATGCTCTGGTTGTCAAGCAGACCCTGGCAAGAAAACCTACAAATTCCATAGAAGGAACACTAAAGATAATACTGTTAATAATAAATATTATTACTGATAATAATAAATGGTCTATACCAAAACAGAACAGCAAACTCTATGTACTGCAGCTTTTGAGTAACATCATGCCAAATGCATTCTTATCATTCACATTAATAATGATGCACTACTCTTAGGTTTTATATATTTGGCAAACATTAGCAGTGCACAATGCTAGAGAACAAAAATTCTTTTAGCATCAGTATGTAGCCACTCTTTCTAACATTTCTGTAAGAATTAAACCATAAAGATATCTCCTAGTTAAAAGTCAATATACTCGAGATAGAATGCCTCCGTAAGAAAACCCGTTTCAAATGACTCTTTTTCATTACAAACCACAGATATGACGCAGATTAATCGCAATAAGAATTTTGACCTGATTTATTCACACAAATCAATCCAAATTCATTTTAGACCTAAAATATATCTTATTACAAGGATACTGGTAAATTTTTCCAGGTACTAGAGAACTTTGTATAAATGTATTTGTTCAAGTGCTTCTCTGTCAACATCCTTTTCCATATACACATCGTAGTTGAGCTGCATCTCTTCGACCCATTGGTTGAGCTGAATATTTGTCTGAAATAATGAAAACAAGTCCTTAAATTAATACAATGTTGAGAAACATAGCAGGAGTTCCAAGGCCAGTACAACATTAAGGTGACAAGACGTAATAAGAGAGATTAGACATTCCAAATCACGCAGCAACAATAAATTAATTTCTGGAAATGCCATTTAACTTAAATAGGAGAGAATAAAGATAACTTTTAAAAATTGTATCAGTCAACAGTCTAGATATTTTGCTAGCATGTTACAACTGCTTCTCTAGATGCATTTGTGTAAGCCTCAAGCATCCTGATCATTTTGACAGAAGTGTTGAGAGGGCAGCTAACTGTACCACGGAAGAACCACAGGTACTTTCTTGTTTTACACCCAAGGAGTATTGTATTAAGGCTACAAAGGGCGTCTCAGCTGCTCTGTAACTACTGCCTGCTCCAAGAAAAGGTCAAATGACACCATTGCTGTTGCTGGGGCTGAGGATCTATTTCACCCATCAGCATACAGGCAACAAGTGATTTGATTCTCTAAAGCAGACTACTGTGGTGAGCAAGCCACTTGATAAATAACCTTGTCATGTATGATCAGCGTTTTGTTTCATAACTAAAGGCAGCCCACATAATTTGTCTAGGCATCATACACATTAACAACTGTAAGCTACCAATGACCTATGGCAGATGGACACAGAGCAGAGGTCTGTCCATGGGAAGTGGTTACTACTCAGGGAGCAGCAGCAGCAGTACAGGGCGCTCAACATCTCTGAAAGTTGCACTGTTGCCGTGTTTGTTTCCAACTGCAATTTAAAGCTATGTCACTGATCCAAGACGCCTGATGGTAATCGCTTGGCTGGTTGGGAGACTACATCTCTCCCTAATCTGTACTTCTAACGGCTCATACTGCCACATTATGAGTCATTTTCTGTGCTGACAACAGGTCAGAAGACACGAGTATCCCCAGGGATGGTCCTTCTTTAATACGTCCTTTTCTCCCACTAGCTTAACAAAACAGTTTGTCATGTTTCAAGGCCATGTGCAAATGTAGAGCTAAATAGAGAAAACATTTCAAGGTTTTGCCTTTAGAAGTTTATAAATATGTCTTTACTTCTGAGGTTGTACCTCTATACCTGGGAGTAGTCTGATGGAAGTGAATTTGATTATCACAAAACTTACTCACATCATAATATGGCTTTGATAATGTTTTGTGGGGTTTTTTTAACCTCACATCTAAGGTATTGTTAATAATACACATGATAATACAATGATTCATGCACCCTATTGATATAGCCTGGGATTTCCATTTTACAGGTGGGGACAATCAACGTACAGGAAGATGTGTTGGTGGTCAACCTGGAAATAGAATCCAGAGTCCTACATCTTTTAATCTATGCATAAAATTACATATCCTTCCTCACAGAAATACTCGCAAGCAGTTAACCCAAACTACAGAACTCCCACTTTCACAGAAAGTCACAAAATGCATTGGCTAAAATCGGCTGAGGGAACTTACCTGGAGCTTTGAGAGCGATTCTTTAAGGCTTGGAACTGTCACTAATAAGGATCCTCTTTTCCTTACATTAAAGGCAATAAATTCCCAAGCTCTGAAACATATTTAAAAGTAGGTCACCAACTTTCAGGAAAAAAACCACATTTGATATAAAATGAATCTAACACTTTTACAGTTCAGTGGCTAGAGGGAGACTAAGCTTAAAGACTTGCTATACATGCTTATCAGTCACTATTAAAATCTAAGCAAATATCTTTGTATGAACAAAATCAAGCTTTGTATTAAAAAGAGAGGTAATATATGGTCTTACAACGTTAGATTTTGTGACTTTTTAACTCTGATACATACGAGCATGTAATTTTGTACTGTCAACACCTTCACTAGGTGCTTCACCTAGGACTAGGATTAAATATTGACATTTCATCCCTTTAAACCTTTGGTTTTGAAGAAAATCCAGTCTCTCGAGTGCTCTGATTTATTAAGCTTAACAACAAGCTGCTCTTTACATACATACTTTGCAGTCGTGACAAAATACTTAAGACATTAGCAATCAGAGTATTTAAATATAGCCCCCAGCATTCCTTTTTTCTGATTTTGCAAGTCAGATCATTTCTCACAGCACAGCAATTCAGACTAAGAAGAATTTCATTTCCAGCATTCTTCAAATGTCATTTGTCTTCATGGTACTAACGCAACATTCAACCACTACCCCTGAGTTCTTGAAGAATCAAATGAATTCTCAGTCATGTGCCCGGAAACAAATCTCCTGGCGATATGAAACACCCACTACCCTTTACCCATCCACTCTGTGCCTCTCTGGTTGACATTACCACCTGGCATCAAGGACAGTAGGACAAGCCTGAGCTGAAACTGTTAGCGAATGTCAGATGGTTGGCTGGGATGGTGGGGACACAGGCACCCTTTCTTTTTGACTTCCCATTCTAAAGGCACAGTAAGTTTGGACGGTAACGTTATTTACGTTTTAAACTGATACTGCTGGATTAGCAAAAGCTTATCTGCGAGTGTCTTGTACCTGAAAGAGGAGAACCTTAGCCACGCGTTTATTTGCTACCACATCGTTATGAAGATATAATAGAAGTATCTTTAATAACCATGTTTTGCAGTGCATCTGTATTGAAGCTCTGACATCCGCAAGTCAGTGACCCACCTTCTTTCTGAAGATTAAGCTTTATGCTAATATAGTAATTTCAGATCATTTAACAGCAAGATACTATTTTAACTGATCAGTGCAAGGATTCAGGGCAAGGTTTGGGTAAACAAAGCAACAGTGTTTAGTGGGTTTAACAACAAACAACTGCCGTAACACCTTAGCAGTTAAGTATAACAATTACGTGTAGGCAGTTTAAAACAATTTCCTTATGTAATTTATGTATGTGACTTCAAAAAGCACAACCTTAAGGTTTTCCATAACTCCCAAGGTTACACACACATTGCCAAAGAAATAGATTACTTGTTTGGACACATATCTTACCTGGCCTGTTCCTGTCTGTCAAGAAAATATTCAAAGACATTATTCATTACAACAACATCAGCCTTCTGAAGAAGTGAAGCCTCAGTACAGATGTCTGCGTGAACCACCTGAAGGAGAAAAATTTCACAATGCATAAATTAATTTAAGAGACAAATACAGCCTTCAAGTAGCCACGATGCCTGTCTACCTAATACAGCACCTGCTACCACCATTTTGAACCAGTCACAAAACCGGGTATTTCACTGGTTTCACAATAGATAAAACTAAAGTAAATAACCAGAATAGGCTTTAAAAAATGAAAATATAAGAATTAGATTTACCTCCTCTAATTAAAATACTCGATTTATTATGTTAAGTGAAATAAACTACATCTGGCTTTCAGTCTAGAACACCGTGTGCCGTAAAAGAGGAGATGATGTATGTGATGGCTGTTACATTTCACTTACTTACATTTTATCACAAATGCTCATTGATTTCAGGAAAGGAGCTAAGCTAGCTAAAGCTTTTTTGAGGATATTAAAAGGCATCTCACAGGCTCAGTGGGTTACTGAAGGATTATAGCTAGAAAAGACATTACAAACCCAGGTTTGACGGCTGAATTCTCACGACATATATTGGGACTGGAAATGCTGGAAAGGCAGGATGCTCAGTGGCACTGGAGGACAGCAAGTGCTTTACCTTACTAAACAGCTGCCTCTCCAGTCAGCATAGGAGCTGGTTTGATTTTGTCTGCCTTCACCTATCAAAAAGGATATTAGCACATCGTGTCATTTTCAAACAGGTGAGATTATAGTGACAGGAGAATATGGGTGCTCATTAACACTCTGACAAGATGTGTTTGATTTCCTTTTAAACACGGAGAAATACATCACATCCTAAATCTGAGAAGAAACATAAATGGGAACATCTTTTGAAGGGATAAGGGAAAGAAAGCCAATCTGAATATTACTTGCATTCCACAATTTTTTTTGAAAGTGCATTCCTGAAAATGGACAGAATATCTGAACAACTTCTTTTCTTTCCTGTGTGACCTATTACTAGGTTGCGCTGGAAGTATACTAACCTGATGGATTCAACATTTCACATTTTGTCAAATCCTTCCAATATTGGACAGATGTAAAAAGGAATTCTTAATTCTGACAGGAATGCTGAATGTTAGTATACAAGATTAAAACACTTATCTGCTGAAAAACGTTTTGCCGGCTTAGCAATATACCAATACTTCTTGGGAGGGTAAATTATGTATTCTACTTCATAACTAACATGCAAACCATGCTGTTCTGATTGACAGAGGAAACAGATACTACCACCCCTGCAACTTGTAACCGTTCAAGTGTGGAAAAGATGATGCGTTGCTGCAGTTTATGACTCTGGTTCATGCTATCAGAATGCATTATAGCAATTGCAATTATAGCCAAATATTTCAATATTACTAATAACAGAAAGAAAACTCTACCGCTCATAAAACATCAGGCATCACAGCATTTAATCTTTGAGAGCTATATTCCATGGGTTCTCTGCAAGTAAAACAAACAGCTTTATCTCCTTAAACATAGTACCATGCCAAGTTCTTCACCACTGCCTGTAGTGAGTGGAAAGGAAGCAACTGTGTTCTTTTACCTGACCCAGAACTGGCAGGTTAGTATTTGAAGGCTCCATCTCATTGAGAAATAGGGACAGTTCAGGTGTCAGGATGACTGGTCAAATTCCTACTTTCACCTCTAGTGTGTGGACATCTGAACTGTTTATCCACTAGTTCATGAAAGTTAGAGCTTTTTAGGACAACTAAGATTTGCGATAGAGTGCACTGCAAACTGTAGCAGTACAGGAGCTGATTAAGAAGTTGTTCAAGCATTCAGGCAGCAGAGAAAGAAGACAGACCAGTCAGGCCACCACCAGCAGTCCTAAATACAGTAGGTCCTGGTTGTCAAATCATGCTCTCTGCATAAAGCCACCACTAATTAGATTAAAATGAAAGACCATAAACCTGGAGATATTATGTATACAGGCTTGACTGCTTCCCTGTTACACAGGCAACAGCCTCCTGCAGTGGGGCAGGACAGACAGCGAGGGACAAAACATGCCTCAGCTAGATCTGCCAGAACTCATGTATCAGAACCCAGATTCACCTAGACTGTGAGTGGGATTTGGATCACTGTTTCTGAGGCTAAACAGACATTTTACTTTTATTTTCAAGGGGCAAAAATAACAAACCTACAGAATTTCTGTACAAAACCCCTGAGCAGCAGTCCTTTGATCCAAACACAAGTGACTGGTGGACCGTTCGACCAGCAGACTTCTTGCACCAGAAGAAGCTGTAATTAGCACTAAACATTCTTAATGCTCTACTAATGGCAGTCCTAATATTTTAAGCCTCAACTCAGAAAGATGCTTAAACTACCGGGAAACTTCGAACATGTGCTGATGTTTCCTTGACTTGAATAACACTTAAACCTTAAATTAAAACTAGCCTGCATTTACAGAGTAGGTGATCGTGCTAACGAAAGCGACCTAAGCACCCCATTCTCCCAAAGGCATCCTCATTCCTCTTGGGGAATGCAGGACGACATAAGCGTGTGTGGCTGCACCGTAAGCCAGATCCAGGCATTGCTCCAGCCAAAACATCACTGTTTTTGCTCCATTCTTTTTCAGCTGGACCATTTCCCTGACCCGCTTGGCTGTGTGTTGGCACAACAGAGGGGGCAGCAACTGATCTTAAAACAGCCCCGTTGCCCAATGGAACACACACCAAGCCTTTCATGATTATGGGCAATTTCTGAATTGAGGTCTCAAGTTTCCTAAAATCTGCTGAACTGTTTGTTTACTTTCCTCCCAGCATCTAAGTGTTTGCTCAAATGGCAAATGATGATGAGCAACTTTCTATGTACTTCAACAAACCAAAGAAACACAAGGTTTCTTTGACCAAAGAAACACAAGCTTCACTCAGAGATTTAGTCACTAAAGATGTCATTCCACCTTGCTGTCCTTTGGGAATGTACTCTAATAAAAATTCAGAATGTCCTGAAAAAACAATTGTTATTTAAGATGGGCCTCTTAAAAGTTTTTCAAATTTGTGTCATAAATTATCAGCAACTGGATTCTGACTATTTTTCAAGCTGGTATGTATCTCTAGAGAGGATTCATTTGGGGGTGAAATAAAAATCTAAGATTGAAATGTTCAAAGCAGTGTGATAACACCAGCCACATGACTAAATTAACATCTAATGAGACTCAAATAGCTAAGTCCTCAGGCACTGCTTTGAAAACATATTATCTTCTTATCTTTATGCTCTGAAATGAATACTTCAGCAGAATTACAAGGTGTGAAGGAAAAACAAAAAGGCTTATAATAAAGAATATACAAGGCTGAAAAGCGTGCATATAGATCTCCAGCTCCACTGAACTAACCTGACAGAGTTCCTAACTGCACTTAGTTACGTACTAACTGCAGTTAGTAAGGTGTTATGAACACAAAACATACACAAAAAACAAAGGTTATGGATAAACTGGCAGCAACTGGGACTGAATTGGGCAACCCAATGATACTGCTTACCCTGTATTAAACACTTCATGTTTATTATTTCTTTCCAGTTTAAAATTGGTTACTTTAATTCCCAAGAAATTACCACATCCAGCAGTTTGTGTGACTCCATTCAAGAGCACATGCACACAACACAGGATTGAAGTCAGTATTCTACCCAGCATATTCTACTTGCCAACTTTTGCTGGTAACAAAATAACTGGTATTCCCCAGAAAGGAAAAAAAAAAAGTTTTTTTTCCTCATTAAAACAGTAGCAGTTATTTCCATAATGGGACTAGAGAATCCATAATGATAGCACATTGTTTGAAACTCATTTTGCTTGTGGAAGGTACTGACATTCCAAGAAAGGAAATACCAATAGCTGTAAGTCATTTAGGTGTTCTTAGATGCAAATTTGCAAATCCTAGAAACATTTTTCTGCTAATGTTAATGAAACACAGACACTTAGTTTTGTTAGTCATGACAGAAACTCTTTATACACTCAGTTTCGCAAAAGTTAGTGGCATAATGTCATTGATTTCACTGGGCATATCAGCTAAAATCTGTTTTGCGTAAGCCAGTAGGTCCATTCAGGAAAAAGGCTAAGTGATTAAACACGTGTTTTCATATTTTGATAATTTCCCTCTTCCTCTCTGCTATGAGATTTTTTTTCCCCCCTAATGCAAAGCCTTTGTTTAGGACCAAAACAAGCAAAGGCAGAAACAACTTCTCAGAATGCTGAATTACCAGCCACTCACATAAACAGGATACCTAGTACACGGTGGTTAAAAATATATACACTAAACCATATATTTAGTTACCTTTATTCTGTCAATGAACTGGTATTTTGTAACCATCATTTCTTGCAACTGGCAAAAGTCTGCATTCATTTCTACACCATACAGTTGGGATGCTGAGCTATAAAGATAACCCTACATTAGGAAAAGGAAATTTAGTAACTGTGATGCCTTCAAAACAAGTTCAAAAATTTCAATTAAAATGGAAAAAATAAAACATAAGTTAAGATTAAGAAAGCATTTTAAAACAGCAAGTTGAGAAATGTCTTTCAGTGGACGTGACGTTTTTCAGAGCTAAGCCCCCGATCTGGCAATTCCCACTTACACCTCATAAATCTTAATAAAAGATCCAAAATGACTCATCAAAATAATAAAAAGAAAAGGAAAGCTCCAACTTCACTTCAATTGCAAAATAGATAGAAAATAGTCTCAGGAGGAAAAAAGCAGTACAAACCAAGTTACAAAAATAGTGTGAAAGGAAAAGGCTCTGCACATTTTTGTTTCTTGGGAGAATGGAAGAAGAAAATAGCAAGGGAAAAAGAACAAACCATGAGACATACACATAGTCAAAGTGAGTGAAAAAGAAGGACAATGTTCCAGTATTATACTGGGATATTTTGGTACAGTGTCTTTGTCAGCACCTCTAAGTATTGTATGGCTGCCATTTTCAGGTGCTTCATACAGGTACATATGAAAAAAGAGAAACTACCTCTTTATAATAAGCCCAAAATAATGGCTCAGTTTTGGACTGAGATTTTGAAAAGTTGTTGGAGATGTTAGGGAAAAAAAAAAGTACAAACACTTGAGCCTACAGGGCCCTAATGAAGACAGTGCTTTAAGTGCCATTGTCTCCACTGAACACCGTAAGTACACTTTGCCAACAATGGCAATGGCAAACAAACAATGCTAAAGATACAGAATATCTGAGATATCTATGTACTACAATCTAATTATTAAAGTTTTCTGAAACCATTCAACTCGAGAGTAGAAAAGCAGCCTGTGAAGGTGAAGTCACCTCTCCTCCAATACAAGCCAAGAATATGATTAAAAAGGAGAAATCTTTTTTTAAAACGTTTCCCCTGCTTTATCTTGAGACTATCTTCTACTATAACAATACAAGCATTTAAGTCCTTTAAAACAAATTCAGGCTAGCAGAAGTGATACCATTTAAGGACCAACTGCTGCAAATATTTACAAATGGGAGTAACTTTCCTCATTTGAGTAGTCCCAAAATTAGATTATTCAGATGAGTAAAATAACATGCTCAAGCGTTTCCAAGATTGAGCCCTAAACAGCCATTGACTTTTGTAAGAAAGTTGTAATGTGTCTTTTGCATCGCTGTTGGCCATATGTTGCACCAGCCATGCCAAAAGCAATCAAAATTGCACTCAAGTTTCTCGATGAAGTATTTTATGTGCATTTTAAAATGCAGAGCAGGACAATATGTTTTTGGAGACAAATTCATATCAAAGTCTTCCTTTGTATAATTTAACAGTTTGTCAGCTTCATAAGAGAATTTAACATAGCTAATGGATATATACACATGGTCAAGACATAGAGGACAAACTTACTTACGAAGGAGAGACAGAGCAGGAACTAGCAAAAGAGCAGCTTGTGTGACAGCAATATGCTACTCTGTTGGACAACAGAGTTTTCCTCTCCATAAGCAAGATCTTTTGTATTCCCTCTTGTGAGGAACAGAACAAGAACTGAAATCGCTAGTAAACAGCACCTTATACTGTTCAGAGTCAGATCAGAGGCGCCTCTCAGAATGACCCGTCCAAGAAGGACTAAGGAGAGTAGGCAGTCAGAGAAGGGGGAAAATGTTTGCAACAGTAATAAAATAGGAATTCCTGTGCTGGAAGTTACCGCAAATAGCACTGCACCAAGCCTGGAGCCAACGTCAACCACTACCTTTCCTGTCAGGTCAGGCAGTACATGTTGATAAAGAAACTTCAGTTCCATGAGGGAAAAGGAATGCGAAATAAACTCTGGGAAATAAGAACAGAACAAAGGTGTTGGGTGGGCAGTACTAACTACTGTGTCATTAACCAATGAAATATTCATCTGAAGAGTCATCATCACTGAAAACCTGTACGGTTTCTTGCCTGAACTAGTGTTGGGGACCCTGGAAAACCAGGGTTTGCAGACCAGAGGTAGCCTGCCAAGTAGTCTGTCTCGAGTCTGGGGATTCCTTCCCTTACATGGAGAATTTTGAAATCCTTCATGAAACTGAATTACCTTTTTCTGCAGTGACAGATATTAAAGAATACAAAGACCAGTAACTTGAAATCGTTTAAGTGAAAAAGGAAACATGGTACCTAAGGCTCAACACAATTCATGCAAACCTTTTTATGGGCAGATATAGTAAAAGCTTGAATTTCAACTCCAAGATTATAAGGAACAGCATGTTCTCCATACAAACCATTCCTCCTTCAATGCCTGTGCTATACTGGCGACAGCACTGATCTGTACCACACCACACACAAGCTTTAAGACAGATGGTGCTTTCTAGTGCTTTTCAGCACGTGAGAGGAGACTGAGGCTACTGCACGGACTCCTACAGTATTGTCTTCCTCTTGCATCTCCCTTTTCAGTGGTACATAGTCCTGCCTCTTCCCTGCCCAGTTTTTTTTGGGCAACTAGGGTCACTCATATACTGCAAATTAATTCAACTTACGTGTGTAGGAGTCTCCTTCCACTGGTTATGGGAAATAATTCTGGCCTGTGTACTACACCAGTCTGGTCAGAGTCCTCCACCAGCTAGACGTTGTGTTGTCCGGCTGAGTCACTGCACAAACCAGTTTAGTTAAACCGAATTTGTTTTTCGTGTTCCCAAAAGAGCACTTACCTAAAGATGCAGTCTTGTATGAGCCACACTCTGTGCAATAGCTCCTACTCATTTTCCCCTCCTCACACAATGAATCAACAAAATCATCATCATAAAGGAATGCATCAACATGAATCATGGGCAGTGGATGCTGGTGTATCTGAGAAGAGGAACAAAACACAAGAAAGGCATAACCAAGTCTCTTATTTTCACTTACACTGTTACACAGTTAATTGTCCCACCCTCCTACCTTTCCCAAAATCCCTGAGATCCAAGTTTTTCCCTACTCAAAAGTTACAAATCAAAATTAAACTGCACGTAAACTGGATCATCAAATTCCACTGAAATAACCAGGAAGCAGAAGCTGACAAAGGAAAGCAAGCTGGTTTCGGCAGCCGAGTAGGAGACCTGCTGTGAATTTTGTCTCCTTAGTGCTCGCCTGGCTATAAAGGAGGTACAGGGTAAAGGAAGCTTTTTCTCTGTCACTTTAGTGACGAGAATGTAACTTAAATTTAGGAGAAGGGGCAATTTTGCTTCTCAGCTTCAACTGTCTGAATATTTTCATCCTTGTGCCTTATGCCTCAATCTAGAAACACCCCTGATTAACACGGGTGTCATTTTCAATCAAAAGCATACCAGTTGGGATGCTTGCCTTCTCATCATTTCAAGGGGTATAATCTTCATCCTCCTACTCTTCTTTCCTCCCTCTCCCAGGCTTGCTGCATGTGGCCAATCAACTTTTCCTGTTTGAGCCATACACTACTTTTCTGGGAAACGCATTAACTTTCCACCTATACTGACAGCTCAAGTAGAAAAGGTGCTCTCCCCTCCCACAGGACTCACAGCCCACCTCTTTCTGAGCCATCAGAATCTGAAAAGAGCTGGAAATCATTTCTGGGCTGCCCACATTATGGCAACAGCAAAACACTGGCCCTGTATTTCTGTTTTCTTTAAGGGGGCTGCTAGAGTCTATTATGGAGCTAGCATTAAAGAATCACTATGACAGGTGCCACACCACACAGAATGAACGCTATGCCAAATAACTTATGATCAAAGTATTAAGAACTATGAAACAACTTTCTTGGCGTCACACGATCATGCAGAAACAGACCTGAGAACCAAACTGAGATTTTCTATACCTCAATCCAGTGCACATTCTCTGTTATGAACTACTACTAAAACTGTAGTCCCCAGTACTACAAATAAGTCCCCAAACAAATGATGTGGTTCAGCAAAAGGAGACCGTAAGAATTAGCTTACTTTCTGAACAGCTTGATGTTCCGAATTAAACATTGCCTCGATGGGTAAACAACTCCGCAAATCTTCAGCAATATTTTTGAGCACAACATCATTGTTACTCACCACAAGCTCATCAAAGTCATCTATAAATCAAGACAAACAAAAACCCCTGAACAATCATATGTAGATCATGTGGACTAAGTGATGACCAGTACAATACAGTTGCAAGACATAAACAATACCAGATGGATAAGGTTTTTATTTGAAATGCATTTTTCAGCCTTTGTTAACTTTTCCAGCCAATGACAGATTTGGATTGTAATAACTTTGCCACTTAAAATAAACGTAGCGCTTTTTTGAAATCTCAAATTATTTTCATATTTATAAACTTATAACTCACATATGATGGTCTGGGTTGCCACCAAAGTGATACTGTTTCAGCTTAAGATATAAAAACATCAAAGATGTTTTTGAACTATTGGAGAAATTACAAAACTCATAGTTGCCTGAATGCAGGCTTTTTTTTTATATATATATATATATATACAAGTTTCTTTTTATACATACCATCTTTCTAATAAAGTGGTTACAAAAAATCAGGGATAATGCACAGTTCAACAGTTCAACTTACAATACATTTTACACAACTTAAAACTATCAAAATATTTCAAACGTGAAAGTAAATAGGAATGGATGTAAACCAGTAAGTTTTTGCAAAGCCACGCTGTAAATTCTTGCTATTTTTCCAGGATATCCCTGCATTACTTTAACACCTTTTTTTCTTTTTTTTTTAAAGACATCTAGAAAAAAAAGATCGAAGGAACCTTGGGAAGTCACCAATCCTTTCTTCTTCCACGGCTGAATCAATAGTCACTACTCCTCCAGACTATTCTTTTAAAAAAGATTGTTAATGCTGGAGACTCCACAACCTCCCTAAGCAATCTATTCCAGTGCTTGACTACACTTAACTATTAGAAAGGAATACTTTTCGTAATAACTGATCCAGATTTCCTCTGCCACAATTTAAACTCAGTACTCTCTGTCCCACTCTCAATGGAAATAGAGACGTTTGTTCCTCTCCTGTATATAGCAACTTCAGCAACTTTTTAGTTCTTTGAAGACTTATCATGTGCCCCATCAGCCTTCTTTTCTAGAAAAAACAAGATCCACTTATCCAGCCCTTTCCTGCATTTTTTCTAGGAGTCTGATTATTCTCCTCACCCCCTTTTGGATCTTTGGGACTCTCTCATCTCTTATGACCTGCAGTATTGAGAACCAGAAACATTAATCCAGCTAAAGGTATATTTGCGCTCTCTTTTCACATCTTGCAGCCAACATCCTGCTTACACACCCCAGTTCCATGTTAGCTCTCTTCCCAGAGTATGATGTTCCTAACTGACATTCAACATGAGATCTGCTGTACGCCTGTACTCTGTTCCTTTTCTGTTTGTTTTCCTCAAAAGGAGGACTAGATGAAATTCCTTTTTGTTTGGACATCTCACTGCTTTGAGGGTACTGAACTGGTTCTAATCAAAAAGGCACATCTCAGGTCAAAACTACATACCTGTAAAAGAAACAAAACCCGCACAACAAAAAGTAACCACAAACCCAATCCTGAAAAATATACCAAACCCATCTATTGATTCTTGTCTAAAAATAGACATGTTTGTCATCTCTCCCCCACCCCTTCTGGTTTGTTTCTTGTTCTATTTAGACTGCCACCATGTTGGGCAGGGAGTGTGTTTTTCACATATATGTATATCACTCACCAAAAGAAGACCTGACAGATTTTACAGGTGTTAAAAAAACGATTAACGTTTGTTAGCATTGTTGTCCCCGGTGGGAACATTAGTATAGACCAGCTTGATGGCAAGCAGGTTCAAAATAAACCTATAAAACATGCTACAAGTTTATCAATGCTAATATACTTAATCTTTCCTGTGGAACACAGGCAATGCTAGAAACAGCGAGAAATTTTAAGGCTAGTATAAGAAACAGAGGCCAGCTAAACTTTTAACTATGAAATGCTTCTGAAATGCTTTTTGCTTAAGCACTGCAGTGAGAACAATATGATTAAAGAAACCCTCATTCGTTAGTGCAAGACACCCTCTTCTTAGAGTATAAACGTAAATGGTTCTTGCAACGTGTCCCAAAACTGACTCCCAACAGATAATCCTGGATCCCCCATAGTAAGCAGCAGAAACTTTAAATCACCTGGATTCCCTTAACATATATTTGGCTTATTATTTATTAAATGTATAGCACTAACGCTCCAAGGCCCTGACGGGCACAATACCATTGGTAGTTGTTATATGACAGGAAGACAATTTGCTGTTCCAAGGAGCTCACAATTAAGCTCTCAAGAACGTGAGTTCCTAAAGAGATGGAGACTTTGCACTGAGGAACACAGGAGGGACAGAGGCGGCAGCTGCAACAGCAGCAGCAGGAACAACACAACAGATGCAATGCAGCAGCTCCAGCTTGTCAGCATTTTAATTTGAAACCTCCAATGAGCACCCATCTCCTGGTAACCTCATGGTTCATCCAACAACTTGTAGATTCGCTAAGAACATTCCAGAAGCAGTGAGTGATTTTTCTGATGAGCTCAGGGAAGATTTCTACTGTTGTGACACAGCAAGAAGTAATCCCAGAGATTATGGGAAGGTAAAGTGGACAGATTTAATTGTTGCTTAACTGGGACCATCAGCACCATGACAGGCCCTCAGAGTGCAAAGGAGCCAGTCTGCTGAGGTGGATAACATCTAAGGAAGCGAGGAGGAGAAAAATCGTGCTACAGACAGAATGAGAGAGAAGAAAGCTGATATTAGCAGCTGTACAGACCAGTGCCTGTGGGCAATAAGCCCCTACATCTGGCACATGCTTTAAAACAATACTATTACTATGCAAGAGAGCTCATCCAGCTGTTATACTGCCTGTTAAGAGTATCAAATTCATATATAGCGTTTAATGAAATGCAGGAAGTGTTCATAGACCACCAGGCCAGCCACATCACACTGCAAATGCAGAACTTCAGCTCCCTTTCTCCCAGAGCTGGTGCGTCAATAGGATCTGCTCCCTCATGGCCTGGGTGACCTTTTCTGGCCAGCAGTCACGGTGGACAGCCCTCCAGGCTATTCAGTGTCCAGCTCTACAGTGGAGAAATGGATACTTTCCATGGGAGACAGGTAGCATATCCATCTTCCTCAAATCCAGGACACCCCTTCCCTGCCTCGACTCCCATTTGTACGATACTTGTCACAACGCTGACCACCTTACATGGGGCCCTCTGAGCTCTTCTTATGAAACCAAGTAGGACACAGAAGAGTTCTTCTGGATGCTCTGTATGAAACAGGTCCTAAGGAAAATTTTACAACACATATGGAGCTCAAATGAAAAACTGCTGAAAACACTGATACTGAAAAATAAATGATGAATGAAAATGCTCCTTCCCAACTATCGGTTAATACTGTAAAGCACAAGCATGCAGGAACAGAAAAAGAGAAGGAGGTTTGAAGAGACTCCTTCCGAGGTGACACACAATGGCGGCTCCAGCAGAAGCTGTGGATGCAACGCTCTGCGCCTGCGTGTATGGCCTGTGACTGAACTCAGATGCTGAGAGTCGCCTCATTCCTGTCAAAGAAAGAAACAGCAACAGCTACCACAATAACTCATTTACTTTTGCAGTATGTAAATATTTATAGATTGCCATCAAGTATGGAACACAGGTGCCAAATATGAAAATAGGCATTTCAGCCTCAGACCGGTACAGTTTTATCAGCTCCACCCTTGTGTTTAACAAATTGTTCGCTCTTGAGAATCTCACTATCACCTTACAAGGAATCTTCAAAGAAGAAACAAAAATAGAAAACTATTTTTGATAGCATTCCAGTGCCTGTTATATATATGAAATGGAGAGTGTGCAAGCCAACCCCTGTGTTCATTGAACAGAGAACTAACCAGGAAAGAACCCTACAGTTCATGAAATACTGCAAGATGAATCACAATCATTTGTTTATGGAGGAAGTCTGAGCGCACAGTGTTTGTATTTTACTTCAAAAACCGGTTCCACTGGATCTACTCAACATGCATTTATAACATTTAATTAACACATTGAAAAAAACGTAATTAACACCCTGGTGCTGTTCAGCCTTTCCACGGTAAATACAACACAAGCTAAGAAAACATCACAAAGCCTCACACCGGATAGAGAGCACCGCTACTCCAACATCTAAACATCCTGGCACTGCGAAATACATGACCAAAGACAAGCAATGTATGATTTCCAAACGACAACAGAAGATTACATGTCACGTGGAAAGAAGAGGATTTAGCAAAGGCAACCATAACAGCAAGCACCTTACGGTTTTCTAGATATATATTCAGACTCCCAGAAGTAAAAAGCAAATATTAACATCCATGTTACTTAGTATAAGGTTAATTTAATCATTCAGTGTGTTTAATGATACTGAACAAACAGGTTAAGGAGGAAGTCTCATATCTCTAAAACGTTACTATCTCCCTTTTTTGGCTAAACAATTTGAGATGCAATCTTTGACCTCAGTATACCAACTTCTTCAGGAACTCTGAATACTATTTCTATCCCTAAGCATACTTAGCTATTGGTAGAAAGTAATGAGCTTTTTCCAACAGGAACAAAACCAGATCTTATTTTATTAGTTCTTTAAGTCTTTTACCTTCATAAATTGAAAGAAGCTACAAAGTTAAATTTTAAACAGTCACATAGCTATTTTACAATCACTAGTTTTCCCCAACATTATTAAGTTTCAGCGTCTAACAACTTAGAAGTATTTGGTATTCTTGAGCCCCCTCTCGCAGCAGCATCATTTGTCACAACAAGGGAAATTAATGCCAATTCCCAAAGCCGGTGATTCATCAAATTACAGGTAACATCCCATTTTAGTTTACCAAACAACAAAGAAGTGGAAAAGATTTTTGGTATGGCATAATTTTAACAAAGAAATACATCCAGTTAATGTGGCTCCGCAGTGCTATTTTGATCTCTTCTGAAAGGACATTTTACTTGGATAAATCACTTCTACCAATTTGGATATGAAGCCTTGTACTAAATTGCTTTTTTACACGCACAAAAAAACCTACATACTATACTTGTTGCACTGCAGAAACCCATGCTTTCATCCTTTTAAAGAGACTCACTCCACGTTAGTTCCACCTGCAGTGACAATAGTACTGAAAGGAAACATTAAAGACCATTTCCTGTAAAAGAGTCAAGTTTTTTCTTATACTATTTCCTATTTTTGTCTTGTGAAAATCATCATCTGATAATTCTAACTATCAGGTCTGGGAACACAAAAGTACATAACTGAATACACAACAGAAACACATAATAGAAAAAGCTTGACAAACTTGGTCTGTTCCTAAGAGTATGTTGAGAAGTTTCTTCTCTATATGCAGAACACGGTACTAAAGGAGCACATCCACCATGGCCCGATTAAGTTAATTTTGTCGGATACCCCTCCCTCACTGCCTGATAAAAGCCCATACTTAGAGCACCGACTGCCCTCAACTTTAAAGTCACAAGACTAAATCCTACGCCAATTTCTTAAAAAGCTAGTTTTCTCCCAGTACAAGTGGATCCACAAGAAAAAAATTAATTTGTACTTAATTATATGTTGTTTACCCTTAGAGGAATTGCAACGGTTTATTATTCAACAGTTGTTTTGAGAAATACATCACTATATGAACAATCAGCACTTCAGACTAGTACATGACTTTGAAATCTTAGCTTTATATTTAAATGTTTCTAATGAAATGCACAGAATGGAAAAAGTTTGTAAGATTGTTTTATTTTACTGTTACATGACTGAATAAAAAAGGTAAAAGCTAGTATGAGAACAGTTTTAGCCCTGATGAAAAAAATATTTTTAATCTTAGACCCCGCGACAGTATATGAAAAATCATAAAGGTTCTTTTTGTGACCTTATCTGTGCTTCATTGACATGAAGTGAGAGACAGATTTTTGTAATCTGCATTAAAGCCCTAAGTACAGCAAAAGTGTTCAGTAGTTGCCAGTAAATCGAGTACTGTGGTGACTTCAACCTCAAACTTGAAATTAGGATTCCTGTATTTACTTCCTCTGATTCCTGTTATCTCTGTTCACGTACAGAGACAGCTTGATCAATTCTGCTTTCACTGCTTACCCTCTCCAGCACCCATTCTTACCAAATGCAACGTCTCCTCCTACTGAAAATTCTTATGAGTTTGGGCAGTGGAGGAGGGAGAGGGAATATGCCCATGCACACATTTATATAGAAGCTATACATCAAATGCTGGGACCCAACTGGGAGGGGATCTTCAGGGGGGTTTTCCCAAGTGGTTTGAATTAGCTCTTGGGCTTCACCCAAGTTTTCTTAGCCAGAACTTCTGGAACGTGGTTATTGCAGAAGGATATTAAAGCATTAATCATCCTATTATAAAAAAGTTCAGTTAAGACACCAAAGGTTCCTGTTATTCTTTCCAACTCTTATTATTTCATTTTCTTTGAGATCTAAGACTAACTAAAAAGAAAAGCTGGAATGCAAGTCACCGTGAAATGACGTACATTTCACTGCAGTGTGTGGGAAGAGCTGTCTGATTGCGAAACAGTGAAGCAGTGTTGCTAAGCAGCTGCCTTAAAACAGTAATGTCTTCTCCCATCATACGTAAAGATTTGGAATTTCTAAAATTTGCAATACCAAAAAAAAAAAAAAGAAGCATGACTGGTTATTTTATTCGTACAAAGAAGAAAATGAATAGCATCTTGCATACACTTACATTCCCGTAATTACTAAGGAAGATTAGTCAGAAATCATTAGAGTGAGAAGCTGTTCAATGTTCACTCAGTTCCACATACATAAGAGTCTTTACTTTAGATAAGATAACTTGCTTCACTATAAAGTAATTTGGCTCTTCCATGGAAGAGTTTCTCAATAACATTCCATGCGTACAGCATGCAAGTCAGAAAGCATCAACCAAGTTAAACTAATAAATAAGGCTGTCTTTGTGACAACACTAATCCTAAAGGGCAACCACTTTATGCAGGGCTTTATTTGAAGGCTGCACATACACTTTACTTGAGAGAGAGGCGCGAGGGAGGAAAAAAGCCTGACTATAGCTAAGAGTGGAATCATGCCCAGTCCTCCTCAGCTGGAACTATAAGCTCAACATCTTGACAGGAACAGGAATAGGATGGCAGTAGGAGGTGGGGTGGAAACCCACACACCACAGAAAAACAACTTGTCTGTGAGGATGCCATTTTTGTTTCCACTTATCCTACCCTTGTTTGCTCAGAGGTTTTTTTTCATTCAGAATATTATCTCCCCATCCCTACAAGTTTTTTTCTTTTGCTTATCAGGGGCTTGTTTCTTTCCCACATCTGTATTGCAAAGACTAGGCTTTTATTTGCATGCGGTACAAAGATCTGGTAACTTTTTTAGCATCTCCCATAACACTGTTTTCTCTCTGCACAGAGAGAACCCCAAATTCCCTAGCTGTATTCAGGGTACAGCAGCAGAAACCTAGGTACCAGTTCCTCACTATCCTTTGTCCAACCAGTGTTAGTTATTGCAGCACTACCTAGGTGTTACAATGGCCAGTACAATGGCCAGTACAATTACTCAAATGCAACATTCTGAGGGGGGAAAAAAACGCACAGTAAAAGTTACTGTCAGTATACAACCACAGAAGCAGCTCAGAGAAACAATACAGAGAGAAGTGTCATCAAGAGTGTTTGTTGGGGACATCACCCAAAATATTTGCAACTCCAGGGAAACTGCAAAAAGGGTAAAGGAATGTGACCTGCTGGTCAAATCCCTCTGCTTACTTACTGTTCAATGCTGCGGGAAAATAAAACCAGTAAGAGAGAGAGAGAGAGAGAGAGAGAGAGAGAGATAATCTCTTTTACTCCAGTCCTGTACTCGGCTCAGGGTGAAGAAAAAGAAAACTAGAGATAAACCAGGAGGACACAGCCATTCAGAAAAAGCAGAGTGGAAAAACATGATCAGCTTAATGGCCCAAGGAGGCAATGAAACACATCTTAATCAGGTAACAATGAAAAGTTCTTACAGATAGGCACAAAGCTTTCTAATTCTCTCTTCTCTACCATATACCTACATGTACACATCTATGTACGTTAGAGGGGGAGACTGCAGCACCTCAAGAACGCACAAAACTTCGGCAAACATTAATACTTTTACTTAAAACATCATAATCAACAGATTCAGAAACTGGTAACTTCTACAAGCAGTAGCATGTAGACCAAATTCTCTAGGCTCTAAGTTTCTCTACAAATGTGGCATCTGGGGAATAAAATTAGCCGAAGTCATACATGTCCCAAATGACACATCTGGGAACAAACGGTTACCTGTAGCTTTATACTGCACCAAGCACTTGGCAAAATACAATCACAAACTGTAAGGAAACGCCAAAGATGCAGATGCCCAAAGTGCAACTTCTGTCCCCTGATCTGCAGCATATGAGCTAAAAAGCCATTGAATAGCAACTACAAAGCTAATTATGTTAGTTTTAAGATGATGTACATAGTGAAGCAGCAGCAATCAGCATTAATGCACACAATATAAAAATAGGACACAGATTGCTCAGATGTACCAAGTAAAAAGTAGTTCAAAATTTGCAACCTGATCTACACTTTAGCTTGCATCTTAATTATGAAGAGTAAATATGATGCAAGAATATGTATTTCCTTTCACTGAAAGACCTAGGCACGGATCTAGATCATTAAAATTCAGAAAAAAATATTTGAGAGATCATAATCTAATAAAGGCTAGGAACCATAGCGTACTTGCCTTTCACAGAAACTATCTATCTATGAGAATTTTTGGAAGCTGTAACATAAAAAGAAAAAATTTAAAAGTTATTCATTGACACAGGATTTTTCCAAGTCTACATAAACTATGCCATTGGCTAAAAATGCCCATGGTAGAGGTAAAGCACAATCATAGTACCAAAGTGGAGAAAATACTAAGTAGGTGTTTCCTAATTGAAACAGTTAAGCATTTTCAAGTTTTCAATCAAGTTCCCATGTGCTTTACTGTATTTGTAAAGGAGTCAGTAAGCTGAGAAAGCCATATATGCACACCACACAAACTAATATAATGTAGAACGAGCTGTAATCATTTATGTTAAGTGAACAAGCACTATGAGTGATTGCATATGAAATTCAATGAGATTTTTAAATTAGAGCATATTGGATGGAAGAAAACCACTTCTAACAAGATTATTTACAGTAATGCAAGCATCATTTAGCAAGCAGAACACGCTACTGCATCCAGACGAGGACTCAAAAAGGGATGAAATATTGCTTATAGCAGATTGCTCTATCATTACGTCTATACACACATATATGTAGGCATATACACGTGTATCTATACATGTGTACATATACACAGAGAAGATAAGAATGCTTAGTTACAATTAACACTAACTACATCCATCGGACTTCAGCCTCCAAGTCTTAGGGAGTCTCATCTCTACTCTAATCGTGAAGGCTGGCTTGCAGATGCTCTGAAACATCTGGCAGTGTCTTTCCTAGGAAAGAACCCGTTGGGGTGGGAGGGCTACATGCCCACCGAGAAGGGCAAGTGCTGCGTTCCCGGCTGGTTCCTCTCCCGCAATGCCAGCAGAGAGCCCACTCAGCCGGAGAAGGATCTTTCCTGCTTCTCACCATCTGAGTGGCTGCGGGAGCTGCAAACCACAGGGCAACCGTGAGTTGCAGTTCTGAATACCTGGACAGCTGCACAACTTCTAGGTGTCAGAGCTGGCCTCTGTGCAAGTCCTCAGGTGTTTGCTTATGAAGATGTTTCCACCCTAAAGCGGAGGTGCTGCAACAAAAAACCTGAACGAGAATAACCCTAACACAACAGGGCATGACCTGGGGAAGTAATGCATTGTATGACGGTTTTTTCCCACCCAACACATGACCACCAGGCAGTGGATTTACCATCCCAGCACGCAATGATTAATAAACAGGACACA
Organism: Dromas ardeola; assembly: GCA_013398915.1. Taxonomy (NCBI): domain Eukaryota; kingdom Metazoa; phylum Chordata; class Aves; order Charadriiformes; family Dromadidae; genus Dromas; species Dromas ardeola. The sequence continues at coordinate 40,981 of VYZM01014605.1, read as the reverse complement.
CATTTATTGGCTGCCTGAGACCAGCCTAAAGGATTCGGAGGGCCTTCAAGATTCCTATCTGCAATAGCAAAATGCAAATATACCCACAGATAAAGCAGCGTTTAGTCGGTTTATTCAGTATGGCCCTGTGCACCCACAGCTTTGGTGCACTGCCTATATTCAGGTTTCCCATGTCATCTTTTTGTTCAGTTGCAAATTAACAGCTTGTGCACTGACCCACATTTCCTTTCTTCATCTGTCATGATCGATTACCGCTTGATTGTGGCACGTTGGTGAAATTATACTGAGGCACAAACACGAAAGTAAGCAGAAAACTATTTAAGATGATATTAAGCGGGGAAAGTAGTGTTTGCCAGCTCAAAACGCTGTTTTCAAGCTTCTGAAAGGTTGCGAACGTGTGTGAAGTTGTACAAGACAAGACCGACGTCTAAAAACCCCTAGATATGCCAGGAGCGGGGTGCCTCCGTACGACGTTCCACGCTGGAGAGTTTGAGGTTACCGCACCCCCCAGCTGCCTGTCCCCTGCTCTGCTGCCGGCAGCGCCCGTCCCCGCGGCACAGCCGGCAGAACCACCCTCAGCCTGTACCTCTGCCGCGACACTCGCCGACCCCGGCCTGCCATCAGCTCCGGTTCACACCGACGTGACAGCCTGCCGGCTGCGGCGGCCGGGAAACGGGCGGCTTCAGGCACGGAAAACCCTGCTCGGCGTCGGAGAGGGCGGGCGGCATCAGCCGGGCTGCCCTGCCTCCCGAGCACCGCAAACCACGCCGGCCGGGCCGCCGGGTCCCGGGCAGCCCCCTCGCCGCGGCCGGGCGCTGCCGGCCCAGGCGGGCCCTGTCAGCCTTGTGGCGCCGCCGGAACAGAACGTCGGCCCGGGGAGATGAACGCCCCAGCCCGGAAACGGCTCCTCTCAGCCCGGGGACGTCCCGCCACCCGCCCACCGCCTC
>VYZM01014605.1:25646-39035 GCA_013398915.1 Dromas ardeola | reverse complement strand
CGCGCGGGGAGGCCGGGCAGCGGGCTCTGTCGGCCCTGGGGAAGGGGTAGCGGGCCTGCGCGGGGCCTCGGGTCTGCCGAACCGCTGCTTGGCTGCGCCGCCCCAGGGGAGCGGAGCTTGGACTCCCGGGCGAGTCCCGGCTGTCCGCTGTCGCTCGCCCAGCCCCGGTGCCTGGCCGTTGGCTGTGGCCACCTGGGGGAAAAGCAGGGGCCGGGCACGTACCTGAGGCTGCGCCTTCACCGTTTTTTGCCTTTTCCTTGAAAACGAGGGTGGCAGGCCATAAGCAGGGTGGCCGGTCCCTGCTGCGGCCCTGGGGCTGCCTTCCTCTCCCTGTCAGATAATTTTAGATGTAAACTAGTAAGTTGAGGTTGAGTGTCGTTGCAGTAGCTGAAGCTATTTCCACCTGTGAATCAGCCTTTTTTTTTCCCGTTATAGCATTACACTTTCATCGGATCTTAATCCATGTATGTATGTATTTGTTTATTTAGTATAACTTTATTGTACAGATTTTAATGAAGTATCCCTTTTGTTTGTTATCTCTTGAACAGCTCTTCTAAAACAGCTGCTTAAACAACTGTTATCTGTTAAAGCTGTTATCTTTTATAATTCTGTACACTAAAGAGTACTGCTAGTTTAGACAGACATATTTTGGTTAGAGTTTTATACCAGATGGATAGGCACTCTGTCTCTTCAGAGTTGTTTCACTGCTGTTTTGCTATGGCTTAAAAAAAATCCCGCTGTTGCTATGACTTAACAAAAACCCTGCTACTTCTGCTGCCCCTTTATTCCTGAAATGCCTGCTTTTCAGCAGCAAGGGAAGAGGTCTTGGGACTCTGCAGTAGAACGATGACTGGGAGCTCAGTGTGGAGGTGCCCGGGCTGCTGCTGAAACTCATGGCCTTGCTTAGCACAAGGCCTGCTCGATACAGCCTGGCTTGTTTACTGTGGGGCCCTGCCAGATTTAAACCTGTTCATTGCTGCATCAAAGCTCGAAAGCTCTTCCAGAACTACAGATGCTCTGAACAGAGCATATATGCATTCTGCAGTGCAGTCACTGCTAATGCCCTTCTGGCTCCCTGCCAACACAAGTTGGCTACCTGCGAAGACAGCTTATGTGTCTTTTTGTCTGTAATGTGGCTCACAACTTGGAAGGACTGTACGTGAAAAGTTATATTAATTTCTGTATTTGGCATCCCCTAGTAATTCTGATGGCTTATAAATCCTCAGTGTGCTAGAGAAAGCATTTGATATTAAAATGCTTAAAACTCATCCCCTTAGCATTATTCTTGTTGTAAGGCTGTTGGAAGAAGCTTTTGGAGTTCTGCAGTGGAAACATTTGTTTATTAGGACGTAATTAACTTTTTGTACTTGGAGATCTGCGGAAATAATTTTAAATATTGAGTGTTCATCTGGCTGTTGTACGTTGGTCATCCTATCAAATTTCTTATCTCTATATCCAAGTATTCTAGTTAAGTTTTGTCCGTGGCTGCAGTTTCAGCAGCTCAAAGTTTACTGAGATGCAGCGCTATTTTTAAAGCTATTGTCCTGGCCTGAGGTAAAACAGAAGCAACTTTCTCTTCAGTAATTTTACTTTCTTAGCTAGGCCTCTTCTCACTATCTGAAATTAACAGTGTGTTGTGTCTAAAATGGTTCGTTCACAGTGATAAGACAGTTTGTGCCAAGGAATGGTATGCAAAGAGGCTCTTGATTATACTTATTGCTATAACAACCAAGGTCAGCTAATTTCATTATTTGCCCTGTTGGAGGGTCGGAAGCGGAAAAGCGTGGAGGGGTCCCACCTGCAGGGAGGAGTGGACAGGACAGGTGACCAAAAATTGACCAACAGGGGTATTCCATCCCATCTGCCCCATGCTCAATATAAAAGCTGAGGGATCAAAGGGTCAACTCTCTTCCTTCAATGGCTGATGTCCGAAGAGGACCCTGCCTGTTCATCTGCCTTTGATCCCGATCTGTGTGTTTCTGACTCCATCTCTGGAACTCAGTTCCCACTCATCACTGAGTCCAGTCTGGGACTTCCCCAGTGCCTGCTGGTTATGTCATTCTGGGAGTTTAATACGGTTTTGTATATACTGTATCTATTTTCATTATTTTCCTTTTAATTTTATTATTAATATTCCATTAAAGTAGTTTAGTTTCTTCTGAAGTTTTAGTTTCTTTGTTGAGGGCAACAAAGATGATTGAGGGATTGGAGCATCTCCCTTACGAGGAAAGGCTGAGAGAGCTGGGACTCTTTAGCCTGGAGAAGAGAAGGCTGAGGGGAGACCTGATTAATGTTTACAAGTATCCAAAGGGTGGGTTTAAGGAGGATGGAGCCAGGCTCTTTTCAGTGGTTCCCAGTAACAGGAGGAGGGGTAACGGGCACAAGCTTGAACATAGGAGGTTCCGATCAAATATGAGGAAAAACTTCTTTACGGTGAGGGTGAGAGAGCACTGGAACAGGCTGCCCAGGGAGGTTGTGGAGTCCCCTTCTCTGGAGATTTTCAAGACCCACCTGGATGCAGTCCTGAGTGCTGTGCTCTAGGCAATCCTGCTTTAGCAGGGGAGTTGGACTAGATGATCTCTAGAGGTCCCTTCCAACTCTGAAATTCCGTGATTCTAAACTTGTAAATCTCTTTATCTCTCCTCCTCCTCTCCGTGCACAAGAGGCTGGGGGGGAGCATCTGTTGCCAGCCATTGGCCAATTTGGTCAAAACCATGGCAGCTATTTTGTTGGATGATTCTGATTTTCATGGGAAACGAGCTTCAAAAACACTTTGAACATCTGTTTTGCTGACACCCTTTGGTAGATTGTATTGATGATAATGCTTTTTCAGAATTATTCTGCAAGAACATGACTTGTGTGCCCCATAAGGGAAACTTGAAGTTTTCCCATGTCAGATGTCATGTAGAAGTCCTCTTCCAGCAGAGTAAGAAAACGGGCATGCATAGCTGTTAGTGTACAAATATAGCTGCAAATATTTTACAGGCAGGGTTCCTTAGGAAGCACAGACTAATTTTTTTTATTAAATATCGAGATGGCATGGTAATGTGTGTCACTTTGGAATTGCCTGTACATACAATGTACATTAAATCTAAAATGTATAAATATGTTTATTTGCATCATTTGCCACACCCCAGGCCTGTACTTAGACTGAATTTATTTATCCTACATCTTTTGAAATTTCTAGAGACTTTGTTTTGCGTCATAGCCTCAGTACTGGAGGGGTTGGACTAGCAGTTGTTTTTTGGTTTTGTTTTCTTTAACTTGCCAACTTCGTGACAATATTAACTCTCAATTAGGCAAAGCTGTCAGAAGGTCGGCTTACATGAGTGACTTGTTTTATCTACTTTGGAATATATTGTTGTAAGCCTTGCATTTTGGGGCCTGGGCCCCAAAATATCAGTGTGTATATATAATGAGATTCTTTCTATCTTACCTAGGTTTGAGCCCTCTTCTCTAAAATGAAATAAGAATGTAGCTAATGATGTATTCTTCATTTTCCTATATGGACCAGCCTTTCTTGTCTGTTTTCTTCTTTACTCATTTGAGGGGGGGAAAGTCCTAAAAATTTTGAAAACTCTCAGCTACTTTGGTTACAGAGGCTCTCATTATTGGTAAGTTTGCTTCAGTTCTGAAAGGAGGAACTCAAATGTGAGATTCTGAATTCAGGTATTGGCAAGGGGGTTGTTTCAGTTGGGTATGAGAAAACAATGGTGAAACTGGAAGTTAAACAAGAAGTATCGGAAGTGTGCCACTTCAGCAGTAACTATGGTGTTGCAACTTTTTTACTCTTTAAACAAATTTTGGTTTGCCCTTTTTTAGAATTTAAGATTGCTGTTTCTGCCGTATATTCTCTTCTTGCCACTTTGTGTAGGAGGTGGAATGGTTTAGTGTGTTGACTGGACTCTGCGTACCCTTCAGAAATTAACTTTTTATGGTTTCCTAACTGTAAGTTGTGGTCTGCTTTAGGCTTCTATGTAAGATTTGTGTCTGTAGTCTGGCTTTCTAATTAAGCTGTTCAAAAATACGACATGAATTTTGCTTATTAAAATGCAGGTATGTTTGTAGGGTTACTGAAATGGGAAATTCAGTTTGATTTAGTGTAAGGTAGGTAAAATAGAACCAATAAATAACGTTCAATTTTGCTAGCAAAATATTTTCCTTCTGATCGTATTGTCTTTGCGGGATGCAGAGCTTCTAGACTATTCTGCTTAATTTTATTCTGTCATGTAGCATGTTGCTGATGAGAAGATAAAAAGCAGTAAGCATTCTTTCTGAAGTCTATCTGGGCTGTTTTTCATGGTGAATTCAATGCACAAATATTCCAGACAGTGAAATGCTTACTAATTGCAGTGTGGTATCTTCATTTTTAAATAGGCCATCAGGATAGCCTAAAATTCACTTCAGGCCAGTATTTCCTAAAAATAACTACAAAAGTAAAACTGGTGCACTTTCTGGAATGCAGAGCCAGTTTCTTAACCCAAAAGATACTGGAGTAATGAATTTGCAAGGACGTAGCTTCAACTAGTTTTAAATCTAATTTTTAATTGTTTTCCAGATTCTTCTGAGTCGTACTTGAAGCCGCCAAAATGGTTCTAGCAGATCTTGGAAGAAAAATAACTTCAGCATTACGCTCACTGAGCAATGCTACAATTATCAATGAAGAGGTATGTAGTATGCATATGTGATGGCACTAACATTTAGAAAGCAAAGTTGTGAGAAAAGTTCTCAAAGGCTGATGAGAAGCTTGCAGTAGGTTGATGTTGTCCCGAGGCTCTTTTCTTCCTTCAAATAAAATTTGTAGCTAGACATTTTAACTCCCAATAGTACTGCCAAAATTTAGAACCTGATTTAGACATGTATAATCACCTCAGGCATAGTGGGTCCTATGGTCAAAGGGTACTTAAGCCTGGTGTCTGTACTTCGGAAGATTAGTGTTCTTGGGAGGTGATGCTGGAGGAGACAATATGTGCGTAAGTTTAGGTGGAACGTAGGCTGTGAGACTACGTAGAGTGCTCTGATTTATGTGTGTGTGCGTGCAGCTGGCCTATGGAGATGTGTACTAGGCTGCTAGAAGCTGAAGCGTGGAAGAACAAATAGCTTTCTGTGTAAACTTTGCTGTCTGAAATGTGAGGATTATATTATGTTTGCTGCCTTTATATTCGAGCCAATACAGTGTGTGGTTCTGGAAGTTGTTTGACTTGGTATAGTCTTTTTTTTTTTTTAATTAAGAGTTTGAAACTATAAATAAGTGTTTGCTGCTACATGGACTGAAAAGCAAGATGGGAAACTAACTGATGTGATGGTTTAGAAGTGCCTCTGAGTAAATAAATTGCTAGGAACTCTTTTCAGGTAGTCAGACGGGTGGCTTAAAGTAACTAAAAAGTAGGCTTATCGAGAGTGGTAGGGTTGGAACTTCTGCACAGGGGAAAGGTGTTAACATATCTTCAGCTGGGAGACAACAAATCCTTAACTGAATCAAATATAGCTCCCTATTTTTTTTCAGCAGTAGAAACTTTTCTCCTGCAAGAGCTCAAGCTGTGAAAATGAAGCCATTTATGCAGATGTTACTTTTCAAAAAATCTTAAACTACTAAACTGGGTTCCTAACTGAGCACCTGTTTGCCTAAAAGGCATACCACAGAGCAGCAGTCCAGCTTCTGCAGAATGCAGATAGCAGCGTATACATCTTGCATTTAAGGAATGCTTTTATTTACAGAGATTGTGTTGTGTTAAGAGAGTCTTTTTTGGCTTTCTGTTACAGCTGTCTCTAAGGAATACCCGTAGGGAAGTTCAGGAAGCCTTGCTACCATATGAGCTGCTGTTGTCCTTAATGCAATAGGAAGTGTTTTGTGCCACTTTGTTATAGTGTGCCTATTACAAATTGAGGACCCTTCTTTTCCAGTATTACCCTTTCAAATTTAAATTGCATTTACATAGGAACAAATGCATAGACATTTTTTTTGTGGCAGTCAATATAATGACAGGACCGCATACATTTAATTTCTGAAAGCCTTCATTATACCATAAATACACTTTCACATTCTTATTTTGAACTAATACTGGCCTACTGTGTATTGTAAAACCATTTTTCTTTTATACTTCAAAGGTTTTAAATGCTATGTTAAAAGAAGTATGTACAGCATTACTGGAAGCTGATGTTAATATTAAACTTGTGAAGCAACTCAGAGAAAATGTCAAGTAAGTGAAATAATCCAAAAGCCTTTAATTTCTAAAGTTTGTAAAACTCGTAATTTGAGGTTACAGAAGAATAACTAACTTCTAACTTTATATGGTGTTCTTAGACACACCCAGTTTACCTTTAACAGTAAAATATGGTAATGTCTAGCCAGTTCCATCAAAAGGATCTTCATCAAGTTTAGCCAGTTATTGCTGTTAGTCTTGTTTAAAAAAACTGTTGCTGTCATCAGTTGAGTGGCATAATAAACAAGTTCTTTGTTACTTCCTAGACAGCTCATCTTCACATGGTCTGTGCCTGATATAAATAGATGTGTGTATGTGACCAGTACTGTTACCTTGGCTATTTTCAGATGCGTAATTCAAGTAGATGCAAGTCTGAAAGATGCAAGTATTTTAGAAACCTGTTTTTGTCCTGCATACAGAAGTAATATCTCCAATCCACGTCTCTTCTTAAATATGTCCTATCTGAAAACTCAAGGCAGATCAGAGTGCTGTTCAATTGCAAAGACTTCATTTATTACTAGGTTAAAGTGATGCTTTAAGTTATGCTCGTGTTTCATGGTTTTCCTAAACCCAGGTCTGCAATTGACCTTGAAGAAATGGCATCTGGCCTTAACAAAAGAAAAATGATTCAGCATGCTGTCTTTAAGGAACTTGTTAAGGTAGGACTCCAAAATTCTCTATTATGTCACTTTTCTTGTACAACCTGGGCTGTGGAAGCAGTACAGTAGCAAGCCGAGCTTTAAGGTTATTGTGTGGTACCTGCAGCTATGTTTTCTGTTGTAAGGCTTGTACCTTGTACATTCGAGAAGTGAGGCAGCAACCCTAAAAAGTCTTCTGTACTGTAGGATTCTCACCAGAAGATGTCCATCTTGAGCAGTGATGGTGGGGTGGAGGTGGTGTTTCTGTGTTGGGTGTTACACTTGTGCCATATATACAGACCACCCTGACTTTGGTCCTTGCTGTTAGAAAGAAATGAACAGTTGCTGTTACAAAATTATTATATGTAACACTATATACTATAGATATCTTGCATGGGCTGTTGCTGTTCACTGTAAATCAGCAACCATCTAAGACAAATTAAGACTAGAATATGCAAAAATTGACTTGTTCCACTGAATATGAAACCAGGCACCTGGCATAACTGTGACCCTGACTGTTCTGTGCTTCTGAAATTCAGTTCTGCAGCATATATTTTGCTTTGTTTCTTAGCTTGTAGATCCTGGAGTCAAAGCATGGACACCTACTAAAGGAAAACAGAATATTATAATGTTTGTTGGTTTGCAAGGAAGTGGTAAAACAACGACCTGTTCAAAGGTAACTTGTACTGAATCTGTTTGTGTAGTTTGGTGTGGTTTTTTTCTTGGCAGGGGGTGGTCATTGGACTCCTTTGGTAAGATTTGCTTGTGATCTGTGCTATTTCTATTAGTAGGAAAGTACTAACTGATTACAACATAGAGGTATTTTTGCAGAGGGTTTCTGAGATGCATGTCCAAAGTAATATTCTTTTGTGGCAATTAATGGCTTATAGGACTTTCTTCAAGACTTTTTTTTTAAACTAAACTCGTGATGAAACAATACTATATATGGATAACAAAGCTGCTTTCTATTCCTCGCTTTCTGGGTTTAAGACTTGTACCGTGAATGGAACCTATCATTCTATTTCCTGTTTAGAGGAACCAGTGGAAGTTGGCCTCTGTGTTAGATACCTTGGTTAAGTATGAGTGGGTGGTGCAAAACCTCTTCCAGACTCAAATACACTGAGGAAATTTGGATTTGTATTTTTAAGGCTAAAAAAGAATGCTCTGAATCAACGCTTAACCTATTCAGGATGATTGTTGGGAAGAAAAATTATCCTATGGAAAGAAACTGATGCACCTCTGTTGCTTTTTTTTAATCATCTGCTTCTGAGATTCACACATAGGCTATACCAAATACATCACTGCTCTGATTTCATAAGTTTTTCCTCATGCTTCTGTGGGCATATTTTGGAAGTTTGTGGTCTATCAAATGTTCTGTGAGTGTACATTGTACCAGTGAAGCTGTTACAAGAAATTAATGATTCCATCCATGGTTTTAAAACATGTCCTTGCAATGGAAATATCTTTGTTTCTCTGGAAGTATAGAAACAAAGAGCTGTACAAGTTGTAGCTGTTACAGTACTTAATATTGAAGTACTTACTGCTTTGTGTAGTTTCTAAAAGCTAGTCCTATCTGCAGTATTAACAGTGAGCAGTATCCGGGAGTTAGTGAAATGGGAACTGGCATTCTTTGTAGTCATTCCTAGCTCAGGAAACTGAAATCATAAGCAGCGTCAAGCAGATGTTTTCATCTTGCCATTAATAATCATTTGTATAACATGCTCTTCTAAGTAACAGAGATGCTAACATTTGATACTTGTAGAGTGTTACTAAGTGGTCTCAGTTATAGGGAGGCTGGCTTGACTTTGTATCCTCTGTATGTATTTCAGTGACTTAGAAGCTTTACACAGTGTCATGCTTTCTGGTGGGATTTTGGTCTAACTACTTGTTTTCGATTTCTCTTCACAGTTAGCATACTTCTATCAGAGGAAAGGTTGGAAGACGTGTTTAATATGTGCAGATACATACAGAGCAGGTAATACAGTCTTTAATTATGTGGTTCTTTATCTTTAATAATTACAGAATTATTTTTTTTAATAGTCCCTTGACTATACCTGTCTTACAGGTGCTTTTGACCAGTTAAAGCAGAATGCCACAAAAGCAAGAATTCCCTTTTATGGAAGGTAAGCATCTTTCAGAATCAGTTAGGAGAACAATTCAACTCCAGGGATGTTCCTTATTGAACATCTCGCACTAAGCCTCATTCAGTGTTGCCTAATTACTTAAATTTTATTATAATATTTGCTCTGACTAGATGAAAATTCCGCTTAGTTCAGTATACAGTCTGCCAGTAGTAGCAGGTAGAGGGATAGTGTAAGAAGAGATTCAGCATCCAGGGATAATTCCCTAGAATGTTCTCTCAGTGTATAGCAGTTTACAGGCCTTTATCAGTCACATTCAGATTTTCAGGAAGTATCTTTACAGATGGAACATACAGATATCACTGCTGGATAGGTCCAGCAGTGGACCTAAAATAGCTTTTATAAAGCAGTAAATAATCGTTCCCTAAGCTTCACTGGAGGTGCACTGTCTAGGTGCTTGGTTAAATCTTACTTCAGAAAAGGGTTCGGAGTGCAGTCTTCAGCAGGTGAGACAGACAGTTCTTTGTGCCTCAGTTCACTGAATAGTAAGGACAAATGGCTTAGGAAGGCATATTTTTAATCAATTTTTGCTTGACGTAAGAGGAAGTTCCTCTTGAAATCCAGATAGGTCTACAGTCAAGTAGTGAAAGTTTGAATTAGTTTCTTTGGGAACAAGGAATTGCATATCTCTATATATATGTAGATATAGATATTTCTCTTTGTGATCAGTTATACAGAAATGGATCCTGTCATTATTGCCTCAGAAGGCGTTGAGAAATTCAAGAATGAAAACTTTGAAATAATCATTGTTGATACAAGTGGACGTCACAAACAGGAAGACTCTTTGTTTGAAGAGATGTTACAAGTTGCTAATGCCATAGTGAGTAGTTTCAAGAAATACAGTAACTTCTGTTACAGTAATTTGACTGCAATTCATTTGTGTTTATCTCCTAATGCTCTATGTGGATTTTGCTCCTCTGGAACACTTCCACTCCTAGATTATATTGGAAATTACAAATGGATATGAATATCAAGGGCTGGATGGACAGTGCTTGGTAGTTCTGTGTCAGTTTTAATTCTTGTATGTGTAATTCAAGGATGCTTGCACATAATTAGACTACCGCTCCTGCTTTAACTTTTCAGGATCTTTGCACTGAAAAACTAGATAAAAGAATCAGTCTGATCTGGTTTCTTGTAGCTATGTGTACAAAATTTTCTGTGATTGTCACGAATAATTGCCCTGAAACAGAGTAGATGATTGGATAACTTTGAACAGTTTTGGTATGTAAATGAAGCTGGTGTTTCTTGTATGGGTTTAAAAAGTCTGGCCGTTTGTTTAATTCTGTGGTCTTGCATGACAATATGACACTTCCCACACAACTCCTGCTAATGGCTAACTTGTTTTCAGAGGAATGGATGTCTTAAAGTTCTTAATGTAAAAGTACCGAATTGCTTGTAGATACTAATTAGCTTATTGGCTCAGTTACTGGCTAAAATCATTCAAAACCTAAGTAATAACTGTAAACTTATTAAATTTTAATATTTGGGGTTGTAGCTAAGACTTTCACATAGCAATAGAGCATCAGAGTTTTCAAATGGTCCATAGGCAATACTGTTCATAAAACAATTGCCCTTCTGCTTCAAACTTCTCACATCTCCTCATACTGTTACTGCAGTAAGTTCTGCTACTGAACATAATGCATGAACACTGTTTAAGAAAGCAGAAAATTGCTATTTTGTGTATCTTCTCATTTTTCCTAGCAACCAGATAACATTGTTTATGTGATGGATGCTTCCATTGGCCAAGCTTGTGAAGCTCAAGCGAAAGCTTTCAAAGACAAAGTAGATGTAGCTTCTGTTATTGTAACTAAGCTCGATGGACATGCAAAAGGAGGCGGAGCTCTTAGTGCGTAAGTATTGTGACATAGTAGTGTCCAACATCTGGCCATGCATGGACAACCGCGGAATGTGTTAAGTGTCTCACAGAAACCTGTGCTGTGAAAGTGTCACTGTCACACTGCACGGAATCTGAGATTTAAGTCGGTGACAGTTATGTTCTTACCCTGCTTCTGGTGGATAGGATCACCCATGGATATTTAATGTCAGTCAGAGTCAGACAATATGATGTACTTCCAATACAGTAGTGTATATTGTAACATGTCAGACTTCTGTCTTCTGAAAACAGCATCACGCAATTACGTTTATTGCATCTTGCACATCAGTTTTTACCAAAAATATAAATTTGGACTTAATAGATATGGTTTACTTGAAAAGTGTTGCTTCTCTTTTAATGCCCAAGACATTTTTTTTTTAAAAGGGGAAAAACTCCAGCTAGTCATATCTAATGGCTTTAAAACTGCAATGCAAATTAAACTTCTGGATTGCCAGTGCCCAGATATTTGGTAAAAAATTAGTCTGTAGTCATACTTTCCCGAATTCCATTCTTGTTGGACTTCCCATGCGCTGTATCTTGATAGACTCTTTGGACTAGAAAATGTTACATTTTATCTTCAGCCTTAGATGATGGCACGTCAGGCTAATCTCCAGCCGCGCTTCAATGATACAGCTCGTATGGAGCTGAGGTGGTTTGTCAAAAAGTTAACTGACACCAACGTACTGAATCACTGTCTGACTTTGATCTTAAGTGTCAGAGTTCTTAAACTGCCCTATGTATTTTGCTGTTATTTATAGCATAGTGATGGAAAACTAAACTGAAGAGCAAAATGAAAATGCCGAAAGCTTGTTCCAGTTCTTCTGCGCTTGTACACATTAAGTCTGCTGTGTTTATCCTATACTTTCTGTAGATTGGAAGCTGAGTTCATCTAAAAGCTAGTGATTGATTGACCAATTAATTGGTGAAAATGTTCTGATTTTTCTTATATAGAAGCTTTTTTCCTGTGTTGAAAATAAGATTGCTCTCTGTAAAAGTAGTTGAAGAAAAATTAATTAACGTCTGTCTCATCTGACGTCCCAATATTAGGATAAAATGGAGATGACTTATTTTTCCTCTTTTTCCTCTCAAGTTTCTTAAACTCAGCAATGAAAATAAGCAACTTCTATTTCTGTTGATGATTTTTCAAAGCACAGGTTTTATTTTACAAAGTGCTAATTAGAGAAACATCTTGTCAGCTACTCTCGGCTACCCATCCTAAATGCTGCATGTTTTTGCACAAATAGTTTGAGGAGTAAGAAAGATACTTCAGAAAGGATGCACTGCATTGATGATGCCTAGCTGATTATGATAGGTGGTACAAAAGATGGGTAGTTTTTGAGAGGCCGTTTAATAAAATATATTTTATTGCAGAGTTGCTGCAACAAAGAGTCCTATTATTTTTATTGGAACTGGCGAACACATAGATGACTTTGAACCCTTTAAAACGCAGCCTTTCATCAGCAAACTTCTTGGTATGTACTGTGTACAACTGTACTTAAAAGACACTTTGAATTGGATAATAGAAAGTCAAAGTGTAATTTTTTTGTGCTAACTTCAGAGCTGGGTTGTTGTTTGTTTTTTTTTTTTTCCAGGTATGGGTGATATTGAAGGATTGATAGATAAAGTAAACGAGTTAAAGTTGGATGATAATGAAGCACTCATAGAAAAGCTGAAACATGGTAAGCTATTCCCAAGGCCTAAATAGCAGGTGTATTACCATGACCTATCATGGCAGGTTCTCTCAGAAATGTAGACCACTGAGTTAATTTGTGTTGTATGTAAATACAAGTAACTTGTTTCATGTGCATAGTGGAGAATGGTTATTCTTTCTCTAATAAATGTGGCAGGCAAGTAAATTGAGTTATGTTTTTCAAGTGATAAGTCTGTCAGACTATAATTGTCTAGAAGTGCAGAATAACTAGCTTAAGTCTTGTGTGCCATCTAAAACAGTTTAGCCATGTTAATAGTGAAGTGGTTTATCTACTTATCTATGCAGTATAGTATTTACCTTGTAAATATAAAGAATAATTGAGAAAGGACAGTAAGACCAAAATGCTAGTGTGACTTTTGCTGATCTTATTTTTTTTTGTTGTACTTCAGGTCAATTCACGTTAAGAGATATGTACGAACAATTCCAAAACATCATGAAAATGGGACCATTCAGTCAGATCTTGGTAAAATATCCAAAAAAATTATTTTATTGTTGTCAGATTTTCATTTATATTTGACAAACTTCTGCTTTAAATTTAAAACTCTTCATTGAAACTGGTGTTAGAGTCTGAGCTTCATGTTTTTTGAAAAAGTGAAATGATTTGCCTACGACGATACACAACTACTGAACTAAAACTTTGTCGTGGTTTTGGCTGGATTGGCCAATCAGAATGACAGATGTGCTCTTCCCCCCACAAAGAGAGGAGAGGAAGAGATAAAGATAAGGAAATAATAAATAATAAAAAAGTATACAATATATAAAAATCCAGCTCTTAGGATGACGATTGCATCACCAGCAGGCACAGGGAAAGTCCCAGACTGGA
>VYZM01014605.1:3124-18068 GCA_013398915.1 Dromas ardeola | reverse complement strand
GGCCTGTGTCCCCCCCTCCCGGGGGTGCGGGAGCGGGGGAGCCCCCGGGCGGGCCGGTTCCCCGCGGTGGGTGGCGGGGGGCGAGGGCCTGGCCGCCGGCGGAGGAGGTCGGTCCCTCCCTCCATCGCCCTGTAATTACAGGCATCGCGGCGGGCAGGCGTGTCTCCGGTGTCGCTTGCTCACCGGCAGATAATGCCGCGTACAAACGAGCCTGATAAATATTGAATGGAGGCAGGTTTCCCCTTCCATCCGCGCTGCCAAGTTCGCGAAGGCGTCGGAGGTGGCCAAAGGCCAGCGGCTCTTCATGAGACCGTCACCGGGCGACCTCTCCGTCCCCTTCCGCAGGGGTCCCTTCAGGCCGAGCGTTCCTGTCACCGCACCTCGCTTGGTGGCGGTCCCTTTCCAAGGCCTCTTATTCCCAGGGTGCCTTGTCTTCTCTTACAGACATCCCCTGGCTCTCTTATTTTGTTGTCTTCTGCTTCAGAAAGATGCATGCTGTTTTATTTCAGTTGAAAGACAGGGTTGGAAAGTCAAGCGGTATGAAATTAAAAACAATTAAAAACCTACTCAAACACCCCCCACCCCCCCAAAAAAAATAATAAACCCTAGCCAAAAAAAGTAACACAAATTAAATCAGTAGGGCAGACAAGGTAGGATGGGTAGAAGTATTTCTCATCAGCTATTACCAGGCTTCTAGTAACCGGCACTGTCAGGTCAGTAGGTCTGTGCAAATTGCGTTACTCATCTTTCTGAGGGAGAGTGGACATCACAGACTTTGGCATTTTGGGTCATAAGCTCTCGTCAGGATACCTGAGCCCGACAGATTAAAAGACGCCAAAGTGAATAGTTTTCTCTCCCTATTACTTTTTGCTTTTCTTCTTCCCCTGCTTGATGAAACTTTAGGTTATTGCATTACCTAATATTGGTTGTGTGAGCTCTCCTAGCTTACCTCCAGGTGACCTGACACACCTCATCCTTAATTGTGGTTTATTTATCTTGGCATTTTGTATGTGGACTGAAATTGCATTGTGCTGGGTATTGAACTAACACTGTCAAAATGTGCTCTGCTCTCTCTCTGTTCCTGCCCAAAGGGTGAGATAAGAGAGTGTGTGTAAAGAGGGTAAACATGGAGCAGCAGTTTCAGATGCTGCCTTCCTGACAGGTGAGGTTTGTATGAGTGCCATAAAGCCAAGAAAAATTCCAAGAGGGCATCTAAAAGAAAAAGGAAGTCGCTTTACGGTGTTCACCGAGTACCTTAAGGGTGTTAGCTAGCATGGCAAAAGCAGAAGGGTGAGTGGCCTTCGTGTCTAATAGTTGCTGGAATAGAAGCCAAAGTAAATACTTTTATGGCATGAGGTTAAGACAAATGCTGAGTCTTTCAAGACCTATATAATGTGTTGGAGAGGGAGGAGCCTGTGGAAAAAAATGAGGTGGCAACCTGACCAAAGCCGTGTAACAACTTCTTGAATTGGAAAAGAAGATCAAATTTGTAAAGGAGATCAAAAGTGTTAAGGCCTCAAACAGGAGATACTGTAGCATTTGAGCTATAAAGTGAGTCTAGCTGATAATTCTGAAGTAGATCTGCATTGCCACAGTTTTGGAAAGATAAAGATAAGTGAAATTTACAGATGCTGAAATTTCTGCATGCAGCTGGGAGAGTTGGCTTTTATTGATGTTGTGCATGTAAAAATTAAAAGGACAAATGCTATAGCGATGACTGAAACCTGCATCCAGGTTTGTTGACTAGGTAATAACCAAAGCACCAGCTGATACGTATTATTCTATTAAATAATTTAGAACTCTGAACCAGATTATTAAGAGAACCAGATTCATTGTTCTTTGATGAATCCTTGCTGTCTTGAACTACTGCATTTGTCTGACACTTTGTACTGGTACCAGCTATGTGGAGCTGCTTACTGTAGGTAGTGTAAGAGGAGTGTGGGATGGGTGTGCAGGGAACTAAAGCCTGCTTTTTAAACTTTAAATATTAACGACTTCCCCCCACCCCCGCCAAGTTAAAATATTTGAAGCACTTGAGTTAAACGATCCAAAATCAGAGAAGAGGCTGTACCTCTAGAGGAGCTCTAAGGAGAGGCTTGTGTTGCTTGCTGTTATTAATCACAGTGATATTTGTGATGCTGTGTTGCATGAAAAAGTGCTCCTCAGCACTGTGACTAAACATGAAAAATGGCATCATTGTACGATACCAATAAAGGAGCGTGAAATGTTCATAAAAGGCTGATTCTGTGATGCTCTGTGCTCCAAAAAATACAGAACTGAGTCGCAGCAAGTGGCGCCCGCTTTTACAGCGGCAGCAAGGAGCGCTCCCCATGCTTAAATTGCTTCACTGTTTTCAGCATTCGTATTTTTGTAGCTTTGCTGTTCTCCTCCTGCTCTGTTCCCAGGACTGATACGCAGCAGAGAGAACGTGCTGGGCCCTGGATAGTCAGTTTTGGTTTTCTACATGAAAATGTAATTCTGCATGAAAACATAATGCCTTTTCAGCTGAATTGCCCCATTGAAAACTTGTCACTTGATTCTGCTCTGCTCCTCCAGGAAAACGTCTGAAATGTGCCAGGGTAGCTAAAGATGCGCTAGGGGAAGCTGAAATGACTTGCAGTTTTGAGAAGCGGCGGTATGAGGGCTGGGAGAGGCGATGAACGTGTGCGCTCCCTCTCCACGCTGTAGAGCTCGGCACATGATCTTTACCTTCCCTCCCTCTTCTCTGTGGGAATGAGAAAAATCTGTGCCTGGAAAGAAGGAAGCTGTTCTGCTCCCCACGGCCCCCTCCTGCCCCTCTCTACTGTGCACACTGACTTTCCCAGCTAACCCAGCCTATTTGTGTTGTAAAGCTAATTAACGTAATCTAGCATAAGAGACAGGAATGGTGATGCTGCACTTGCAACGATTAAGAGATGTCTTACAACTATGTGATAAAAATATGTATTTTTATTAATAATTCTGATTTGTGATGTGTAGAGGCTGTTAAGAAGTCGAAAATTGGAATGTACCCATTTGATGCAACCTGAATTCTGTGTACACATACATATAGCTCATTCCTTATGATACGGTTTTCAATTGCATAAGCTCATGGATTTTTAAAAACCTTTGTGGTGCATTAAAAACATGTGGCTGACGTTTCCTAACTTCTGTGTGCCTCTCTGCATGACAGAATTGTTTTCTGAACAGTTTTATGCATTTGATGCAGTAATATCTGAAAGCTTTACCAAGGTGAAGGCTCTGTTTTGATAATAAAATGCAAAACTTTACTAAAATTCTCTGGCTGCAGGAGTTACTAGCCTAAAGAATTATTGATTGGCCTTCGGACTAGAAGTACATTTTTTTTAATGCTTGTGACCCAAAGATTGCATTGTAGTATTCAGCCACTGGAAGAACAAAAACAGATATTGTACTTCTCTTTTTATATGTCCTTAGCCACAAAACTAAGTCTTGTTCTTCTAGCGTGGTCTCTTGTACTAACCATGATTGCTGATGAAAGGCCACCGAGGCAGATTCCTTGGTGCATCTTTTTAAAGCTTGAGCCTGGCTGCTTAGTTATCCTTTGTCAGTTCTCTTTTGTGCTAGAGGTGTCTGTCTCAGCTTGGAAAGAGGTGGCTACAGCCTATGGACTACTTGATTAATTTCGCTAGATATTCATTCTGAAACCAATGATACTTTTAAATATTAACACTTATGCTTATCAAATTGTTTAAATTAAAGTGTTCTGCTGAGAAACTCCTATATAACACAGTGCTCTTTTGGAATATGTGTTTTTAATACCACCTGTCCATGCTGAAGTCAAAGCGCTTACCTTTTTGTTATTTTTAGTGATCAGTTTTTACATATCTGCAAACAATAATGTTTCAGTCTTATCTTAGAATCATAGAATGTGTTGGGTTGGGAGGGACCTCTAAAGATCATCTCATCCAACCCCCCTGCAGTAAGCAGGGACATCTTTAACTAGATCAGGTTGCTCAGACCCTCATCAAGCCTGGCCTTGAATGTCTCCAGGGATGGGGCCTCCACCACCTCTCTGGGCAACCTGTTCCAGTGTCTCACCACCCTCATGGTAAAGAACTTCTTCCTAATGGCTAATCTAAACCTTCCCTGCTCTGGTTTAAAGCCATTGCCTCTTGTCCTATCGCTACATGCTCTTACAGCCAGCCCCCCCCCCCGCCCCAGCTTTCTTGTAGGCCCCCTTCAGGTACTGGAAGGCCTCTATAAGGTCTCCCTGGAGCCTTCTCTTCTCCAGGCTGAACAACCCCACGCTCTCAGCCTGTCTTCATAGCAGAGGTGCTCCAGCCCTCTGATCATCCTCATGGCCCTCCTCTGGACCCGCTCCAACAGGTCCATGTCCTTCTTGTGCTGAGGGCTCCAGAGCTGGACACAGTACTCCAGGTGGGATCTCACAAGAGCGGAATAGAGGGAGAGAATCACCTCTCTGGATCTGCTGGCCACACTTCTTTTGATGCAGCCCATGAAGTGATTGGCCTTCTGGGCTGCAAGTGCACATTGTTGGCTCACGTCCAGCTTTTCATCCACAAGTCCCCCCAAGTCCTTTTCCGCAGGGCTGCTCTCTATCCCATCATCCCCCAGCCTGGATTGATAACGAGGATTGTTCCGACCCGAGTGCAGGACCTTGCACTTGTCGTCGTTGAACTTCATGAGGTGTGCTCAGACCCACCCCTCTAGCTCGTCCAGGTCCCTCTGGATGGCATCCCATCCCTCTGGATGACATCCCGTCCCTCTGGCCTGTCAACCGCACCACTCAGCTTGGTGTCATCTGCAAAGTTGCTGAGAGTGCACTTGATCCCACTGTCTAAATCTTTTACCTACAGCAAACGTCCATTGTATATGCTAATAAATCTGAAACATTTTAAATATCTGATGAAGTTTTTAAGAAGGAACTTTTCCAGTTCCAGAAGATACTGTACTTGAGATAATGATGTTTTTTTTCTTCTTTATAGCAAATTGCAAATGGAGATAGAGGCTTTGAGAATGTGGAGCTGGGTGTCATAGGAAAGAAGAAGAAAGTTCCAAGGAGGGTTATTCATTTTGCAAGTGGAGAAACAATGGAAGAATATAGCACAGATGAAGAGGAAGATGAACAAGAGAAAAAAGACCTGTTGCCGCCTGTAGATCCTGTAGGTATTTTACTTGGTAAATTGCAACTTCTGATTTACTCTAATAATATTTGTTTGGTGTGTCCTTGATTTTTACTGTTGTTTAAAAAAATGTGCAGGGAAGGCATTTGTTTCCTTATGTTTGGTGGCAGTGGAGAGTTGAACCTCTAATTTAGGGTTAACATACAAGCAATTTGATATAATTAGAAGAGTATAGAAGGGAAGGAAACAGATGACTTGCAGAAATAAAGGAAAAATGGTGTAATTCATGATATATCAAAAACAGGTTTTAAAGGACCTGCCTAGTCCATGTCTGTAACATTCATCTATCTCGTAAGCCCTCAAGATGTTGCTCAACCCATGAATGGAGTTTCCATTTATTGGTCCAGATTCAAGTGGAGGTTCGACAATTAAAGCTGTCTCCAATAGTGTGCATTGTAGCTGCTAAAGTACGTTTTCCTTTTTGTCAGTGATTCTGGATCTATACTTAGAAGTTATATACATATATATATATAAATATATATATAAATATATATATAAAAAATATGTATAATCTGTTATAAAATGTATAATCTGTTTTATTCTGTTGGCATTCTGACAATCTGTTTCGTAGCAGTAGTGTATTTGCAAAGCTCTTAGCCATGTGTGCCAGCACTGGCGGCAGCAGCTCCCTGCCCTCTGGCAGTCAGTCCCAGAGGAGATCGCATCCATCTCTTCATCTCTTCACATCCCCAGTCTCATGTCCCAACCACCTCTTTTCTCTACCCTCCTACAACAATTCTGACCCCAGTAAATTGGTCCAGATTCAAGACCCCAATAAACTGGGTCTGCAGTCCTATTCCCTGCCTGTGGCGGAGCTCCCTTTTCGGCCCTCTCTGGGCTTGGTTGCCTGTACTGAGCTAGAAGTGGAGGCTCCAAAATTGGCTGTGTCCTTCCTGATGTGCTGGAGTGTGGTCAGGCAGCCGGGAGTCCTTGCTTGGTGTAGCAGCTGGTCCTGCCTGGTTGCACACCGGAGGCAGATGCCAGTGTAGAGCTGCTTGTTCCCATGCATTGGGTAAGAGTCTTTGCATGCATGGAAAATGATGCCCTGTTTTCTACTTGACATTGCTGTTGAAATGACTTCTGCACCATCGTCTGGGAATCTGTGATTAAGAAATGTTGTGGTTGAAGCTCTCTATTTACTGTACAGTAGTAGGCCCTGTATTTATTTATATGCATATCCATCCTGGGAGAGCTTGGCTTTGTTGAAGGGACTGCAGTGAAGAGTTTTACTTTCTGCTCATTCTCTTCGGAAGAAGTGGTGAATGTAAGGGGTTTGCTTTGGGAAGGACTGTCAATCAGTTCTTTTTTTCCCCTCTGTAAAGTGAATTTATATTGAAGGAAAAAAAAGTGGTTTGAGGGCTGAGCTGCAGTGAGACTATGGGAATTCAGCTGGGATTGGGGTTCCTAGCAAATCACAGGTGAAGCTGTTGCATTTCATCTTGGATGGATTGATGGTACCACTATCTCTTTCTTGTTAGGCAGTTCTCATATACAACAAAAAAATAACGTTAGCCTGAGAGTGGGTAGGATATCATCAGTATAAAATACACCTGAGGTTTATAGATCGAAAATACATTCATTATACCCACAAACAACGAGTAGGTGTTAAGCTGCCTTGCTGGGTGTTGGGGTGTTTTTTTTCTCCCTAAGGATCTACTCGAAGAAATGCAAGAACTGTGAAACTTACTGAGTGTTATGGTAATGTTCAGATATCTTCAGAGTCAGATCTGTTCCCCGATACGCAGGTCATGTCAGACATCCATGTTTTCCCAACTGTAATTAGCAGGGGACCAGTTCTGTCTGATTTTTTTGTGCCGTTTCCTCTCAGTGGAAGAGTTCCACTGTGGTGCACTGATGGAAGGCTCACGAGCCTTGATGTACATCTTGTGAGGCCAGAGATGTGCACGCTGCTGTATGAATGGACACTTAACGAAAGAGCCCTCAAACGTGCACAACAGCCGGGAATGCTGTGTGATCGTTCTCCTGCTTTCCTAATACAGATTTTTTTTTTTCTGAATACCAAAAAGTATGTTGTATGGCACAGTTAAGATTGCTTTATTCTCCTTTTATAGTTCATGAAATCCTTAATTTTTATTATGCTTTTTAATAAAAGGACCCCCCAAACCAGAATAGTGTATTGTGGAGCACAGTATGCCTTATTATGTATTGCTTTTTACCTTGACAGAATAAACTTGATTAGACTAAGGGTTGCCATTAAATGAAGTTTACCTTATCTGCTGCATGCTTCGTGTATCCCAGCTGAGCCAGTCAATTGAAGAAATGTTAGTCCAAGCTGAGCTTTGATGTTTTAGCCAACAGCTGCCTTAAAAATGTTTTTATTGTAGGATTTCTATAAAAGCAATTAAATAGTCAGTTTGCTGAGACCAGCATGTCTAAAACTTGTTATCTCAGTTGGGATACGAAAAAGTATGTTGCAAGTAATAGCTGTTTCTGGTCCAATTTATTTTTAGAAAAAGCACATTTAGTATTTTGAATAGAAACTTTGCATCATGAAATTTCAAAGCTCAGCTGGTATTGGCATCCTGGCAGCTTCTGAATGAGGTTAAGGGAAACAAATGTTTTGCCGTGTTGTAAAGAAACATCTTCAGTAAGTACCTTGGTTTAATGGTGGTTTAGAGCTAAGCAGTCAACGACAACGTCTTTCTTACTAAGCAAAGTAACACGTATATATCCTGGTAATATGATAACCAAAGCAATCAGTGTGATGGACTGCTGCCACTCATAACAAAACAAATTATCAAAAAGAACTGTGTCTTAAATTTTGCTTTGAAATGACAATTCTGATGCTTCTATAGGTCAGCACTTAGTTCATTAACATTCTTGGAATGGAGTGGCTGTTCTGTTGTGTTTTGGTTTGGGTTTTTTTTCAAGAATGAATTGAATACAAAACATAGCGTACGCTTAATAAATTTTTCCCCAGATTCTTTAGATAATAGTATTCATTATTATCTGAGTGTTCTCAAATTAAACTTTAAATGCTTTAATTTTAATTGCTTTAATTTAATAAATGCTTTAATTTTAACTGAGTCTTCTATTCTGTACTAAAATTTAAATGCTTACACTGTATATGCAAATCTCCTTTTGCTTCTGTTCACCAAAACTTTATTTTGCAATAATTAAATTTCTTTCACCTGTTCTAGAAGATAATCTTTCTGCTTATCCCTGGAGGGTCGCTTGCTATAAACTCTTTGTTGCATTCACCTGTTACATGAGTAGGCAGAAGGTGGAGTGTAAGTCTTTGCAGAGCAACTGTAAGCAATATAACTGTTGGTGATAACCTTAGAATTCACCCTGAGAACATCTCTGCAACAAAGCTCCAGAAGAGATTTAATTTTATTAAGCTTCAGTGCTTAGAAAGATTGAAACACTTTCTTGCAGGAAGATTATCTTGATATCCTGTAGTTAAAAGGAGCTTAACTTCAAATAGCAAAAAGTCCTCTCTTGAGGACTGTTGAATTCTGTAATTTTCTTTTAAGAATTTGGGGATGACAAGAAAAATAGTCACTGACCAAGTAATAGCTACTGGTAATATGGTAAAAGCTTTTTGATGGAGGATGGTGCGTGTGTTTCTGATCTTGTTTTTACCGTCTTGTCTTAGATGCCACAGTTTTATATGGTGCATACACTGAAGGACCTATTATAGCAATGACCAGTCAATAATTAAACTAATTTAAGATGCATCTTGGCATAGTAAGCAATGAAAAAGTATCTATTTGATGATGTATATTAAATCTTAAATACAGGAATTGTTTTTTCTTAAATCAGGAAATGATTCTTTACCTCATTCTGCCATTTTCTCTGGCAAAAAGGAACTCTACCTTCTTTGGAAAGTTCAAGTGTTATTAGGAACTGAAATCTGGCAAAAATAAATACAGATGTGGATGGTTTAGGAACATGGTGCACTCAGAAGGTCAAGGGAGCGCACGTGTGCTCCCTTCGGCAGCCCCGTACTAGGAAAGAAAATAATGTTCTGTTGTTGAACCAGAGCCCTCTTGGTTATATCAGTGGTTGAATCCATTATGTTCATTTCTACTTAAAATGCAGCAGTTTGATTAAAATTGTACATTAAGGATTTTTGTAACTTAACCAGTTGTCATAACCATTGTGTTTTCCATTTTAAACATCAAAATAAAGTCAGGAGAGCTGAATGGTATAATGAAGCATTGTAGAAACGTATACTAAAGAGACTGATGGCAGGAGGAATACTGTCCCCTTATAATAAACCAGTGTCCTGTGTTTCATACTGCTGCCCCTTGTTTCCAGTTAAGAAGTACAGCATTACTGTGTCCTTCCGTTGATTAAAGACTGACCATTAAGGCTTCTCTGGCCAAAGGAGGTTGACATACAGTATCTGGGTATGTGGTTCTTATTGAACATTAGTAGGACCTGACTTGGGTACTGTTTTCCAGCATTGCTCAGTGCATTAAAGCTACTTCCTGGAGAAGGATTAGTCCGTACTGAGACGTTGCCCAACAGCCCCATTCATATTACCTAGACGGTTCTGGTTTTCTCCAGTACCTCTTCTCACCTCAGGTTCACGATTCCTGCTTCCATCCCTGAGGTGCTCTGGAAAACCACCCAAACCACCCTGAGGAAGTAAGGAGGGGGAAAAAAAAGGAGGATTATTCCTTGGATGTGTTCCGTTGTTCCTGGTTGTTCTTGGTGGTTTACTCTCCACGCCATCTCCTTTCTCCTGTTGAATTCGTGTGAAGTAGCTTCTCTCATGGTTTTATATTGCCTTTTGAGAAACTTGAAAGAATGCTCCTTTTTTAAATTGAGGGGAACTGGCAAAGCCTTGCTTGGTGGGGGTGAAGAAATGTCTGGTCAGGCTTTGTCATAAAGCAGAGGTTTCCATGAAGCTGAACTTAGAAGTAATCCTAACACACCAAACTGGTTTGTAATTGTGGTGGGGGAACAGTAAAAATAGACAGAACCTCTGTGTGTATACGTTCGTGTTACCACAAACATTTTAGAATATTCTGTGTCTGAGTTACTTCTGTCACGTTGAAGTTCAGCTTGTCTTTTCACTCTTCAGTGCCAAGGGGGCTCTTGAAGCTTCTTGCTTACAGCCGCACAGCAGGCCCTCGTTTGTCCTGCGCACTGTGTGAGTGCTTTTTAACCTTGTCACCTCGTAATGAAGGATTGTACAGAGCCTCGTCAATGCCATTATTTGCACCTGTGGCAATGAGCTTTTCCAGCACTTTTCTTGACTACTTTAACTGAACAAACTCCAAAATGATTGTCGTTAGCCTGTCTGCCGACTGAGCACGTAATCAACAAGCTGGAGGTGCTTTTGTGCGAGCAGGATAGCAGCTGGTTTTGCTTACACTTCTACCTTGGCAGGACATTTTCCATACCCACTGCCAAAAATATATAGCATCTGGCTTTTTTCAGCCTGCCCAACTTGAGTTTCTGGCTTGACAGACGATTTCTTGCTGCACTGATTTGTAGAGGCTATGCTTGGAAAGCACTGAAGTCTTGTAGCTTGTGTACGTGCACACTGAGGCTATACCAACTAGTCTCTGGATTATTTACGATAATACTGGTTGTCCTCTACAGATATCTATCAAATAAGACCACAGAAAATCGTTACTATCAAACAGTTTTTAGCAACAAGTTATAAATACATACCTAACTGAGTGGAGCTAATGGGTTTCATTTAATAAAAGCTGACACTTCTAATTGCTACTTTCTACAAGGAAAGTACCTCCACAGAGATCTTTACTGGGGGAAAATACATAACAAAGAGCTTGCCTGAATACAACAGACTCTTAACTATAAACATGTTTTAGTTCACCATGAAATTTGAGTTTGCCTTTCCACAAAAGGGAAAAACTACAGCTTTTGCCCCGTTAGATTGGAATCTGCTTTTCCCCTTCTCCTTTTTATTACATGGCTTGTTTATTTTTTAAAAAAGAGTGATGCAGCCTCTTTCCTTGGTGAAGAGGATAGCCTATGTATGCCCATTAATTTATAAATTTTCTTGTTTCTTTAAGTTCCTAACTTCCTATATGTAAGTATCTCAGTTTGTCTGGGTGCTGCAGTACTTCCTCTGTGGCGGTCAATACTCCACAGTTGTGCAAAGGGCAACTCCCCATCCTTGTCTTCCCAGCCTGTTCTTCCTAAAGAGCCTGTATATCCCTGCTTCAGCCATGGGAGCCGTCCACTGCATCTCTGTTATCCCATCTGGTATCCCATCAAGCCCAAGTGCAGCCCTGCAGCTGCACACAGTTCTCTAACTCCTCGTGTTTACTCCCCATGCAGCATGCCTTAGTGTGCAGGCACTTCAGAGAGACTTTTCTCACTTACAGGCAAATAATTGAGGTGACCCCACTTAAGCCCTGTTTTGTTAATTTTGTGTTCCTTGTTGTTCACATCACCCCAGGCGCTTTGCTTGTCAGCCTGTCCATCGCTCCCTCAGAGCTGCAGTAACTCTCGTAACCCTCCCTCTCTCTTCTGGTTCCTGGTTTTGTTCTTCAAGTGCAATTCCGAAGATAATTCAGATCTGTTTGTAAATACTTGGAAGCAGCCTCTTGCTCAGGGTCCACGTTGAAGGTTTCGTTTGGTTTTAAACTTTTACAGTCCTCTTGTAATGAGGGACTCCTTGGTTAGCTCACTGCCCTTGGCCTAATGGGATTCAGAACATTATGGAAAGTTCTTTGTAGTTGTAGGAGTTGTCTTGGGATTGAGTTGGATGCTTGTCATTTTCCAGGTCTGGGAGTGGGAAACAAAAAACAGCGAAACAAATGATCCCAGATGTAAAATGTGGTTATACTTGTCATAGCATGGTTAGGGTTGGAATGGACCTTAAAGATCATCTAATTCCAACCCCCCTGCCATGGGCAGGGACACCTCCCACCAGACCAGGTTGCTCAAAGCCCCATCCAGCCTGGCCTTGAATACTTCCAGGGATGGTTTATATCTTACAGTGATACCTTGCTTTATGTCTGTCTGGTCTAGACTTATTTTAAAACAAAAATATTGTGGTAGCTGGCAAACAGGCAGATCTTTCTTCTCAATCTGTTTGAGGTTTTGCATGTATTATTATGTGCCGTGAATGCACAGCTATACGTATTTATACGTCTCTTGTTCTTACAGACAACGCTCACATGGGGACCCTACTTGTGGTTTCACATGCTACGAGTTGCCACATCAACCTTATCAGGTATTGCTTTATTTAATTCTTGGCTAAGGCAGTAGTGGAATATTGAAAGTCGCTTTGACAGACTGTAAATCATCTTTGTGAGCTACTGGCCTTTTTTTCAAAAATATGAATGAACCTGTATTTTAATCTGTGGAGATGTACTCTCTTGCCTTAGGCACTTTTTTTTTTCTACTTTCAATCAACAGCTCCTGCATGGAAGAACAAACAGAAAATACCCTTTTGCTGGATACTTGTTTTTCCCCCTTTTTTGCCATAGGGAGATAGGGTGGTGTTGGTAAGGGAGTATATCAGCTTTCTAGTAGGTTTTGTATGGAACGATTTTGTGTCATGTTATCTGAAAAGAATGCTGTTTGGGGTAACTAAACTGACTCTTTTTATGAAGAAGACAAGTAGGTATTATCCCAACAACACATCTAGTCTTGTGCTTTACAACAGACTTCTGAGGTTACAAATGAAACAAAAATAAGACTATTGTCAAGAGTCTTAAACTCATTGCATAGAAGTTTATTTGACCTGTGGACCTCATAACATTTTGAGAAGTTGTAAAAATGCTTGTCCTAGTCTTCCCAGTGTTTTTCACAAGGTGTAAAGTATCTTCTTTTTCTTTTTTTTTGACAAATACTGTGGAGTTTCTGCCATTGTACACCTAATTTTGAGTATTTAAAAAAATTCTTGGCAGCCTATTCTATTAATTAACTATTTTTAGAAACACTTTTTCTCTAATGTACAGTGTAATTCTATTCCTTGTCATATCTGTTCTTCATGTACAAAGGTATGCTTTCCTTTTTTTCTTTTATGAATTTGAAGGTCAGTACTTCCTTCTTCCCACTTCGGTTTTGCTTCTTACATTTGTAATTGGAACTGGTCTTTTGCACAGAGCTCTGGAGACCAGGGTATCTATAAAACTAGTTATTGTGAATATTCTTTGAACCATTCAATTGCTAACTTCTAACCTCTTTTCCTTAAAGATGACTCTGTCATTTGCACCCTCGGGGCAGATCTGCAATTTGAAGTGCAATATATTTGACTTCTTGCTTGCCTTTACTCAAGAACCAGTGCTGTAGCCATCATCATGATAAAAAGCCTGACTGACGCAAGCCCACCTGGTCCATACATGACACTGTGCACTACCTGGTTTAGCAAAGTAGCGCTGCTTGAAAACTGAGACAGCTGAAACCTACATATTTTATTAATCCATTAGTATGCAACACGGAACATTGTTAAATGGGTAGCCGTGCATTTTTGTCTAACCTTAATTTTCAGTTAAAGGCTTACCCTTTAACTGATCCCCTCGCAAAACAAACCTAGATGCAAAGCTGAAACTAGTAGAATTCAAACAAACGCTACCACCATCTAGGTTTTTATTGATTTCCATGTTCTTCTCCTTTTGTTCATTCTTTATCTTAAAGAATTAGCATATTGAGCTAATAATTACATATAAGTAGATTAGCCTGGCAGATTTTGGGTTTGTCTTTTGAGTGAAGTAGGACTATGGAAAACCATTCAGGAAAGATGATGATACCTTTTAAAATAAAACCGTGCTTAAGAACTTTCTTCTAGATACTAATCGTATGTAAACCTCTCGTTATTTTTTTAGTGTGTGATTTCCTTGGGGAAAAGATTGCATCTGTTCTGGGGATAAGCACACCAAAATACCAATATGCCATTGATGAGTATTACAGAATGAAGAGAGAGGTATGTGCGTGAGACGGGGTTCTTGCGCTCTTTTTCTCCCAACTTGCCTTCCCTGGTATTTTAAAAAATGAAATTCATATTCCAGCACTAAAATGAAGTTGTAGAACCTCTATTTCGGCTTGCCTTCGGTTTTCATTTGACGCTTGATTACTGCTTGCTTATCCACCGGCCTTTTCTCACCAGCTCGTCAGTCTTAGAACGGGCTGGGTCACGACCACTGCTCTCTTTGTTTCTCTTGTACAATGCATTTTCCAGTCAACAGTGCGAGGAAGTTGGATGGAGCAGTTACTGGACGCTGTAAAGAGGGGGCTGCTAGGAATATACTTTCCAACTTTAAAACTTGTTCAAAGAAGTGTCCAGAGAAGGGCAACGCAGCTGGTGAGGGGTCTGGAGAACAAGTCTTATGAGGAGCAGCTGAGGGAGCTGGGGTTGTTCAGCCTGGAGAAAAGGAGGCTGAGGGGAGACCTTATTGCTCTCTACAACTACCTCAAAGGAGGTTGTAATGAGGTGGGGGTCGGTCTCTTCTCCCAAGTAATGAGCAATAGCACAAGAGGAAACGGCCTCAAATTACACCCAGGGAAGTTTAGATTGGATATTCGGAAAAATTTTTACATGGAAAGAGTTATTAAGCAATGGAACAGGCTGCCCAGGGAAGTGGTTGAGGCACCATCCTTGGAGGTATTTAAAAGATGGGTAGACATAGTGCTTAGAGGTACGGTTTAGTGATGGTTTTTGTCAGAGTTAGGTTGATGGTTGGACTAGATGATCTGAAAGGTCCCTTCCAACCTAGGCAATGGTATGATTCTATGATGTTACCATTTGTTCTAAACCAAAACTGGAAATGACTGATAGGTAGCCAGTGCTTTGTGTAAAAAAAAAAAAAAAAAAAAAAAAAAAA
>VYZM01014603.1:19129-38094 GCA_013398915.1 Dromas ardeola | reverse complement strand
GCAAGAAACTCTCCCGCAGCAACTGCGTCAAACAGTGATTGGCCGAGCCAAGACAACCTGCATGCTGATTGATCGAACTATGAGCCAACAGGGACTATAAACTAGTGCCACGCCAGACCACAATTGGAACCCTCACCACCGCCACTTAACTAGGGATAAATGGGACACCGTTGAACCCCAAGGACTGTCGAGATGCCAGCGGGCCTGTGGTGGTGACTATACTCTTGTTGTGCTCCATAATACTGCTTCTCTCTTTTCTGCATTTTATCTACTTCTTCCTTTACTCTATCGCTCATCTAAGTGACTAATGCTGGAGAATAACAATAAATCTGCAGTGAGTGGCATCCGACCTCATTTGTGTCTTAATCTCGCGCTTGGAATCAGTATGAACCCCTCCCAGACCAAACGTAGTCGGACCGGGACACAACATAAGCCTAGTATAAAATCACTTTACTAAGTTAGTCAGCCTTTCAGCAAAGATGTTTTTTGCCACTGTTTGATTAGTGGATCTCATCTCTTCCCAGTAGCCCACAATCTTCATATAGTGTCTCATGATCATTCCAGCTGAAACTCGGCTGGTGAAACCAGCCATGCAGCCAAGGATTGAACTACCTGATACATCTGTTTCTCTCTACATTATTCCATTTGACTGGCAGGATGAAGCAGAAAATAATGTGAGTACCTCATCCTTTTATTTTAGTATCCAAGGACTCTGTAATCCTGCTTGACTTTTTTCCAGGTCACATTTCATAGTATCATTT
Source organism: Dromas ardeola (assembly GCA_013398915.1). Lineage (NCBI taxonomy): Eukaryota > Metazoa > Chordata > Aves > Charadriiformes > Dromadidae > Dromas > Dromas ardeola. Next base: position 37,333 of record VYZM01014603.1, on the reverse strand, counting down.
GTGCCCATGTAGAAAAGGAGTAAGAGGTAGAATTCTTGTTTGATGAGTCTAGGCAGTATCTCCATGACATCCTGGACCTCGTCTCCGTGCAGTTAGCAAAGTTCCTGACACTCAGGGCCAGATCAGCAAATGGGTGCCTCAGTCACTTACAGAGAGCCCCCACTACTGACACCCACTGCTTCATCTTCCTGCTGGTTTTGACACGCTGAGCAGGAGGTGTTGGGCAGTGTTGATTTTTCTGTCTGAATTCTGTCTGAATTTTCCAGCTGTGAGCACAGCTGCTGTGTTGTTGCTGCGGGGAATGAGCTTCTTGAATGCCTGATTCTGTGAATGATTGCCTTTCCCCTCTTCAAGCCTTGCTTTTGGTATTCCTGTTTTGTCTGTGCTTCAAGGCCTGAGCTCTTGTACTTTCAGAGGTGCTGGTAGTATCCCACCAATTTCCTATTCACCTTCCCAGATGCAGCATAACCTATTGACCTCTTTCTGCAGCTCTTTCACATGATAGTTCACATAGCATCCCCTCACACATTTTACGTTTACAGTACAATAGAACTTTCTCACATTTTTATGTCCTGCATCCCTTCTAATATATGTATAAAATGGGTTACAAAACAAAATGGTTTTATAAAAATACAAAGGATTTAAATGTAATGGTCCCGGCACATGAATAATCCAAACTTACTCTCTGAAAAATCTTCTCAGCTGTCACATATCACCTTAGTCACGTAGCATATATAAGTTTCATACATAAAGTTCTGCAAATGCAGAAATATTTGCGTCTAAGCACAACAAGAGCTAACAGATCATAACTATCCACAATTTTTTTGTTGGGGCGTTCAGATGTGGTGTATTTAACTTGCACTGCCCATTTTGGTAGGTACTGTATGAGTTCTGTTAGAATTTGAGATTACAAATTATGTAAATCATCTTCACAGGGTTGGCGGGTATCATACAGAGCCTACAGAGGTCTGTATCATTCTGGAACAGCAGGCCAAGGCCAGGCATGATGTCTGTACTTCTTAGGTGTCCCTTGTTATTCCATATAACTGAATGAAGACCACAGTGAAAGGGGATGTAGTCAATGTAGTCAAAAAATTCTGTCCATTTCATTGTAAAATGCTACATGTAGTAACCCAGATTATAGAGATTTAAAGTTATCATGTTCTCAGCCCCACCTACACTATGTTTTGTCTCTGGGCAGGGGTCTTGTCATTCTGGTCACTGGCAAAACAAGGATTTTAAAAACAGACATCCTAGAGGCAAATGGTTTTTCCAAAGGCACAGAAGAAATCTGTCAGAGATTTAAAATCTGATCTGTTGATCAGAGCTTAGTTCTTCGATCACGACTCTTTTTTTCTGATGTTATTTTCCTTTACAACATTACTTTTGGACAAGTATAATATTATCATCATTTGCTACAATATTATGACCACACCATATTTTATATTTTATGTATTTATATATACTGCATATAAAATAAGTTAGGTTTATATGTATATAAAAACTTGACCTAATCAGTTGAGTTGTCCCTTTAATTGCAAACAACTGATCCCATAATTTAGGCTGTCATGTACTTGAAGTTGTTGGGTTTTTTTCTATATTTGCAATGTACTTTTCATCAGCCTGCTGTCTATAAAGAAACGAAACAAATAGCACCAACATATTTCAAGAAGCTCAGAAAATTTCTTGACTAAATCAGTCGGCCTCTATCTGACTGATTGCAGGTAGCAATAAGAATCATTTATCTTTTTCTTTTTATTCTGATGTTAAAGCCCTGAACAACGAAACTGTATTTTCTACTTACTGCATGAAACAGCATGTGCGTTCTTCATTTTGCCAATGTCCCATGTGTAAAGGCATCAGGCACCTTGCTCTTGGCCAGATGGTAAAAATGCACATTTGGCCATTTTCCTATTTTTTGGGTTGCCTGTGTTACTTTGTGTTTTGTTTCCCTTTTACTTATTTGTTCTTGAATGTGTTCCCCTGTGTCCTTGCTTTGCCATAAAATTGCCTTTACTCAAAGAAACAGCAAGCTGTGTGTTCATGTTGTATAGGTCTGACACTGTTTTCTCTCAGTGGGCTTCCCAGCACCTGCTGTAATATCCATAATCTAAGGCTCTTTTTCCTCCAGTGTCGAAGTATTTTTTATTTTTGGAATGTAAGTGTCAACAGATGTGATTGAAGATAATGAGGCATGGTACCACTATGAGATTACAGTCGTGGCAGGGGGAGGAATCATGCCGAATAGATGGCCCATGCAGATGTATGCTGGTTGTCCACCTGTAATCAGGATGATTTTCAGTATGCTGTCTGGATTAGATGAGTAGATTAACTAGGTTAATCAAATCACTAAAAGTTAACAAAACCACTCAGATATAAGCTATAAATACAGACATTAGATGGAGAACTTTAGAATTTACTAAAATTCAAATAACACATTACATGACGTTACGCTTGCCTGACACAACACACCTTCAGTAAACAAAATACAACACAAGTAATTCTTCAGCAGTTCAAGAAGGCTTATGCTGTTTTGAAAACTGAAGCTCAAATTTTACCCACTTAGGTTTAGACACCAAAATGGTGCCTAAATCAGAAATATAGTTGTTGTAGTTTCCTTCTATAGTTCAAGGAAGTAAACACTTTCAGGAAGTTTTATATCTCCAAGATCTGAATCTGAACACAAAACTGAAATGGAAAAGGGCAACAATCATGCAGACATTCCCAGGGACTGCAGTTAGGCTTTGGAATGTCTCCTATCAAAAGCAGAACACAATGAAAGTTATGGGTAAACTCAATCCCTTCCTGAGATACCCTAATATTAAGTGAGAAGAATGTCATCAAACTTCAAGATTAAGATTCAGGTCGTCTTAAATTTAGATGCTCAATACATGTGTCCACAATAACATAGTCATCTAAGGTCACATTTTAGTCAACACAGAGGTAATCAGTGCAGCGCATGGAGTCTTTTGTGAATTAAATAACTCTCTAGGTTATATTCAGCAGAGTTTACTGAGCATGATGAATTTTCAGGCACTTAGTCCATGTGAATACAGCTACACTGTAGATCGTTACAGTTACAAACTCAGTCCCACCCTAGGAATGAGTTTTTCTTCGTACAGGTAGATTTCAACTGCCTAAACATAGGCATCTAGTGGACAGTGTAGATATGACATCCACTCAGATATGGAAGATTACGAGACAGAACATGGAGGGGACCAGTGCTTCTTTGAAGCAGCAGCCAGAGGTCATGTCAAGGAATCTGAAGTTATGCCCAATACAGCAAAGGGAACATTCTTTATGTGTCTACAGGTATAAACCTCTACTGAAAAAGTTACTAAAGATTACCCCTCATATACAATGAATGGCAATAGATACTATTTGGTTTGAAAAATGTGGCCAGATAAAGATGTCTACCTTAGGATGAGAAGGATCCTTCCCTGAAAGTACCCATCTTTGTCCAATGTTTTAATCAAACAAAACCCCAAAGAGGATTCTTGATGAAGGGGTCAGGGGCAAAGTTAAAGCAAAATTTTGGTCACTTAAATTTTGAAATGGTGTGTAAAACATTTTTCAATGTATGGCCCTAATATTGGAGTTAGAAGATACATTTATCAAAATTTTCCATGGATAAAATTTCTAAATCACATAAATTTCTCCCTCTTTCTTTTATAACAGCTGTATTTTTACACATATAAGTACTTTAAGCAATTTCCCAAACATGAACACCTACATTCTTGTAATGGATTATGACTGACCCAGTGCTTCTGCTCATAAGGTTGCAGTAGTAGGGTCTTCCCCATAATAATGGTGTCACTAATGGTGGGGGGAAAGAAACAGCAGACAACACGACACTGCTAAACTCAGTTTATGAAGCATCAGAAAGCAAGCACAGGCTGTGTCAGGAAAAGCTCTGCACTCACACAGGCACATGAAGACACACAAGTAGTACAGCCACAACTTTTACTTAAAAGTGACAGGTGTCCCCCCCCGCCCAGCTTCTGGTAGAAGTCCTACCCCCCTGCAGGCAGTCACACGTGCCCTTCAACGCAGAGGTCACTCCCCTCTTCCCACCATGAGGTCTATTTTGACTGGCTGGTACGTCCATCTGCCCCTTCCAGTTTACCTGGAAGTATATCAGACCAAGAAGTCCCTTCCTTACCAGCACAGGGGGCACTATTTTGTTTCAGCCACCATTTCATGACAGGGCGCTGCCTGTCATAAACACGTGTCATACCTCATGTGTTTTTGCAGTTTTTTTGGTGCGTTTGCTTTGACCTGGCAGCCAGGGATCATGACACTCAACTCTTGACTAAGAGAAGGTCGTCATGCTCCTACAACAGTTTTCCTTTGTTTTTGTTTTTGGGTTTTTTTTTATTTATTTGTTTTTTCAGCTTTCTTTACTGTACACACTGCTTTGTATGGAATTATATCCTGATCATAGCATACTATTTTTCTCATGAAAAAAGAAAAAAGGAAATAAATAAAATACAATTATTTTATAATGTTGGAAACCAGTACAATTGGTTAGGGATAGGATCGTTTAGATTTTTATAGCTCAGTAGTTCAAGGCTGTAGGGAGTTGCCATGTTGCCATTGTTGTTGCATGCAGCATACAACTGTTGAGATTTTGCTTTTACAAAAATATGTCTGCTCAAGCCGGACTGTAGTTGAAAGTACAGAGTAAAAAGAGAAATACCATGTGATCACAGCCTTTATTTCTGTGGGATATTTACTGACTAAATCCCAATTCATTGTAAATGTGACCCTCAAAATCTAGCCTTAGAAGTCAGAAATGCACTTTAGACTTTGAGCTTCAGTAGACAGTGAGAATAGAAAATCAGTGATGATATTTTTCAGATATTTTATGATGTGATTTGTTCCTGTCATGTTAAAAAGACTTTCAGGTGTGCTGTAAGTGTTTTTATTTTTCTTGGAGACAGTGGTTACATCTAGAGGAAATTACTTCGGGAATAATTTTCCATGTCTGACACACAGTCAAGAGAATTTTTGATACGCTAAAAGCGCCTCTAAAGCATCTAAGTTTTATACAGGACATCACCTACACACACGCATACATACACGCACACACACACTAAGTACTTGACACTATGAAGTATTTCAGAAATACGCTATTTTGCAGCAGATTGCTCTACAGTCTTGGTGTCTAAGCAGTCAGGTATGTACAATTCATCTGTTAAGTGGGGTGAAAAATTAGGAATCCCTTATTCAGTTAGGACAACGAAGTAAAACATTCCAAGTAACTAACTCCTCAGAGAAAGTCCAAAATAAAGATTATTTTTTTAAAAGAGCTTTAAAAATTTTGCATTTGATATTTTCACCTACTCACATTTTACGCAAATGGTCATTATTTTCTTGGGGATTGCAGATATTCAAACTTCATTATGTTAATTTTCTGATTTCATGAGAATCATCTTTGAATATGCCTTGTGCACTGTTTTTTGGAGTATTTCAAGGAAGACACCTACTAGATAAATACTAGTAAGTAAACAGCTGAAAGAAGAACCTCACATTTTAGGTCACATAGAAAAGCAACCAATCGTTTCTTCACAGCATTTATATTTGTTATTGCATGTGATTGTTGTGATTTTGTAAAGAATTATTATTTTTCCATATAAATAACTAAATTAGAACACATTGACATGAAATCTAACTCATAACTCTTCAGTCAAACTTGTGCGGTCACAGCATTACCAGGCAGTGAATCACATGTGTGTGTACAAGGATAGAATAGAACCCTATGGTAAGTTTCTTGTCACTTCACGCTATTGTAAATTCAGATACAAAATGCATGGGGAAACTGATTTTTCTTAATTCCCTTTGCTATACTAGGAGAAAATAAGCAGAGTCTTTAGCATATTTGTTTGATATCTGCCATCAGTTTTGGTTCTGTGGAAAAGAAATCACTTATTCTAAGCTTTTGCTAAATTGTATAATTTAAGATGCCTACATTAACTATAGTTTTCCATTTGTTCTATCTTGCTTTATTTCCTTCTGCATAAGAACCAAAACTGATTTTTGAAATGCAGAACTCTTCAGTATTAGCTTATCCTTTCCTAAAGCTTTTTCACCCAATATCAAACCAAAAATCATCCTCATTGGTTGACACTATCAAGTTATGACTATGTTGGAAGGACTGTATGAACACTCATTCCACTGCATCTCACTTTTTCAAGCTTTTACTTCTCTATTACTTTACAGTGAAGGAGTAGAAGAGGGGTGCAGGAACTGATTTTGTATCTATCTATCATCTCATACATTTCTTGGTGGGGAAAATGGGAACTATGCTGACAGGGATCAGATACAGTCCCAGAAAGACTTACTGTTATTGTTTCTCTAGAAGGCAATCTGAAGCTGTTCCTATCCCAGCATAAGCTCATCCAGACCATAACCCATCATCCCAGCATAAGCTCATCCAGACCATAACCCACCAATGTCTTAGCCTCATGCTCCCCCTCAACGCTTTTATGAAAGTGCAAGAAATAGACAAGAAGAAAAGAATAAAAACAAACTTTTCAGATTTGTGATGATTTTCAAAAGCTTAATCTGAAACAAGTGTATTTAATGTAAAATCTTTAGCTTTTTTTCTGTATATATTTCTGTGATAGAATAGTTTTAGTTTCCTTTATCAATTCCACAGTATTTTTCATTTTCAATGTCTTCTACCTTTTCTAAGCCAACCTGTGAATGGAAATTAAGGAAGAAATTAAAAAAAGGCAGTTTCCAAAACAGTGATTCACAAGAGGACACAATACTAAAGTCCTGCTGGAATGCTGATTTACTCATTCACAGAATCTTGTTCAAATGTAAGAATTCAGAGAGAATGGGTCAGAGAAGGCATCATACGAGGCCTCTGTGCAGATTTTACATCAAGTACCTTCTTGATCTTTTTGTCAAATGGAGGCATTTCCACGCTCAAATCCAGGTAATGCTTTTAGTTTCAACATTATTTCACATCATTCTCCCAAATTTGCATTTTGGAAGTTACACAGTAGCTGCCTCTGTGTGTTAAGCATCCGTGGGTGGGAAATCTGTAGGATCATTTGTCAAAAACCACATTTAGAAATGGTTTTGTTTTGGAATGCAGGAGAACTCCAACATTTAATCTTAAGCAGATGTAGGCTGAAGATATTTTCTCCTCCTACTCTCTAAGCATTGAGGGAGACTTGGTTCACATTCCTGAAAACACCCACTCATTCTTAATATTAGTAAGAATACTCTTAGTTGAAATTCATTATAGTAAAATTAAGTATGTTCATGAAAATTCAAAGGTGGAATGTCTTTTTCAATTATTTTGCCATGTAAATTGGGTTAATATATCAGAGAACAGACGAAATAGATAATTACGTCAGTTTATACAAAGCATGGATGTCCTACAGTATCTTATTAAGTATTCTGCAGCAAGATTTCTTCTTCTTAGACATTAGAAAAGCATAAGAAAATGCAGAAGGGTCAGTATATATGAGGCAGCACAAAAAATATTTCTACACCTGGAAAGTGTTCTGATCTGACAATGATATCTCATTTGTAAACTAGGAAATCTTAGCAGAATTATAATACCTTTCAAGCAAGTATTAGAAAGTCAGGTATTGACCATCCAGTCACCAGAGAGACCCTGAAATTAAAATTACAATAGTCATGTGAAACATGACACAAATGATGTATAGCCTTGGACATGGAGTCAAGGAGACAAGTCAGGTGTTTAAGAAAACATTGTCCAGAAGTACAGACATCACCAGAGAGATGGTCATAAACAAGCTGTACAAAATATGGTATGCTGCCCACGAAAGCTGCTTATAAGGCATTGTAATGACCTGGAGTCATGGTATTTGCAACGCAAAATAGCTTTGTGAAGGGAAGTCCACCTGAGAAAATGGAAAGTCTGTCAAAGATTCATGGGCACACAGAATGATCTTCAAGAGATAACATACGCAACCAAATGAGGTGACCACAAAAATCTTTGCACTTCTCACTGACCAAGACACGTGGTAAAAGACAGACTCTCACTGCTTTTTCCTGTTTAGCTGCTTGAAATTTTATCAAAATTTTAAAATTTCCATGAGGAGCTAAGCCGTCTCATTTATTACTGATGTCAGTGGGAGTTAATGAGGCTCAGTGCCATGCAGGGTTGTAGCAATAAATGACTACGGAGAATTTATTTTTTTAACCTTCTTTTTTTTTCTTTTTTTTTCCTTTTTTTAATTTTTTTTTTTTTAGTGGGGTTGGGAACATTCTGCAAACTTGAATGTTCATAACCAAGAATTTATCTAGACTCATATAATAACCCTAATGACATGCTATTTTTCTATTAAATACGTAGGAACCACCCATTTATCTAAATAAAACTGATTGTGTGGAGCTGCTTGTGTTATCTCCATATTAAACACAGTACATTTTACATCCAGCTCATTACACGATTAAACCTGGAACAATTTCATTAATTTTGAAGTAGTACCTGGTATCAGTAGAATGTTTTGCTAACTGAATGATTCAGCGTCAAACTGTGGAGCATAGTGAAATTTTGTACTCTAAAACCCTAAAATCTCTGCAGAATCCGTAGTAAATAAATTTATTTTAAAAATACATTTTATTGAGAAATGGATGTGAAACCACAATATAAACTTTTCCTATTCTATTCATAGTAAATAAGTTACATAAATATTATCTTCTAAACTATTTTAAATAAAATACAATGTAATACTTTTTTTATTAAATTCTTCTATTTAACACTACCAGTTGGCATTCCTATTATGCAATTCATCCAAGGATATGAAAATGCTTTATAAACTTGAATTAATTAAACCCACAGTAGTCTCATGTGGAGGGAATGGAACAGAGGAGTCATTTTGCATGCGACTTAAATGCAAACACCTTTGTGGTGAAATGTGCCAGCTCTTTAAGACTTCATAGCATCATTAGTAGATTAAAACAAGAAGTGATTAACTATTCAACTAAAACTACAGAATTAATGTACTTAGGTAAAACCTGCTTACTTATATTGTGGTTTAACCAAAGCACTAAAACCAAATAATAGAATACTATGTAAAGCGTTTATTCTGATTTGTTCCTTCCGCCTCTTGGTAGATAACGAATCTGCAGAAGGAAATCCCCCTGACTTTCTAACTCTTCTTATTGTTACTACTTATTAATGTACATTATAACTAACATATCAGACTATTGTAGGGTAATAGTAGGGAAAACATTTTCTGCTTTCTAGTCTCTTTACTTAAAACATTCTACAGAAACTTAATTCTTTTATCTTCAGTTCTATAGTAATGCCATCTGTTCATGATTATTTTATCTGATCTATCATACTGCAGAATGATTTCTGTTTTAATTAATCTCTGATAAAAAGAAAAAAGAAAAAAAATCAACACAACTGTTCACTTACGAAGTTTGCTTCATTTTAGACAGGAATTCAGTAACAACAGTTGTGGTAAAAATAGATATTTTTAAGACATCATAAGGGCATTCCACATCCTATCCAAGTGAAATAAAGAAACATACATAACTCAACATCATGAATGTTTTTTTTAAAAAAACAACAAAACACAAGCAAACAAACAAACAAACAAAACACCCTAGTTTAGAAGGCTAAGTATGGTAAAGAATTAAAAATTGTCTCCCTGGAAACCTAGTATGTGGTGACTTTATTTTGACAGAGGACCACCTTTGAAAATTACATCTGCAGCCAGGACAAATGTGGGTCAGCAGTTTGAATAGCCTTGTCATACGATTTTTTGCAAAATTTTGTGTTTACATTTAGGTAGTATAATTTCAGCCTGTTAAGAATATCTTAATGTTTAAATGGCTTAGTTGCCTGAACTTATTCCCAAACAGTTATAAACTCCAGATTTTGCAAAAAGTATCCTGTTCTGGTCTATTCCAGTCCCTACTTTATTTTCTTAGCCCTAACAAGTGAGCAAACATAAGCTTGCTTTGTGTTCCTTCTACTCATTAATTTTAATTAATCTCACAAGACTGGAGCTTTCTCTGAGAAACAGCACACATTTTTCTGCGGAGTAAGGGGATAGTTATTATTTCAACTTCATAAATGAAGGCATTGAAAACCTGAAACTGGACAAAATTCTGTAACAATTTTACGTAAGTTCTAGAAGAAAGAAACTCCTGATATATAATTTAGACTTGCTCAAAATCTGTCTACTCTTACATCAGCAGAAATTAAGAGCAAGGGGCCCGAGAAAATTTACTTTATGATCAGCCAAGTTGCAAAAAATCAGCATAACAGATTAAGAGGTGGGGAGGAGGAAAAGAAATGCAATTTTTGATGATTAAAATGGTAATGAACTAAAATGAAACACACTGAGAAACCTGAAAATATTTGTACAATTATGACATATAAAGTATTAAAAGAGTTCAGAAAATTAATGATCAGGACAAAAGCCACAGAAAATGTCATTCCTTGAGAGGACTTAGAGTCCATTCTCCCCATTTCAGACCTCAACACTGATTTTTGTGTTGTCACCATGAACATTTTACTTGTATTAAAAATAAAAAGTATATGTATTGCTTCTAATATCACAGTGTAAACATACACGAGGAACAACATTATACATTATTTCAGGCTAGCACCAATCTTCATAAGTACGTAAAAGGCAACTAAATTGTTCAGCTCTAAGATACAGACAGAAATATTTATTTGTGAGCATGAGCATTCAGTTTTAGGTTGTTGGCTTGGTAAGTCATGAGGTGGAAGAATGTAATGTATGATCACGCTGATCGTGCTGGTTTGTGCTTTGACAACAGCTCAAGGCTCTGTTTTCCTAAAACAAACTGGACTGTCTTTTTGCAGAACATGTGATCACAATCTGCCAGTTTAGGAAGCAATATAGGACATCCTCTTCCTGGCCATTTTCTTCTGGAAACCACTCTTTCTTACACTTTCTTCCATGGCACAGGACTTTTTCTCTCCAAGCTTTTTCTTTCACACACTCACCAATATCATTCACACACACATTTTATCAAAGTTAAATCTCTTCCTATATCTCTGCCCTGGTTGAGAGCATCAATGACAGTGGACAAGAAAGGATAGTTAGGACGGGACACAGGATCTCCACCACTTGTTTTTTAAAAAATTGAGGATTCAAACAGGCTACAATCTTCCACTTCTCTTGGCATCTGGAAAGCATGGGGGTAGGAGGCAGATGACAGTTTTATTGCTCTCTATTATCCAACAATGGTGCATTTTGTTTTTTGGGGGGGGGCGGGGGGGGAGGTGTCTCATTTAAGCCTTCACCTGGAACCAACAGAACAGTTTTGGCACCTCCATGTTCAAAAGTTCTTGAGGTGTGTTCTAAATTAATCTCAGATACTTGGGGAAAGAATAGTGGAAACTCAGTTGAAAAATTAATTGTGTTTAGTCTCCCTTTAAGGGGAGAAAAGAATTAAAAGTCTTCTGAGCGGATGCCTCAACCTATTGTCACACTCAAAATCCAAAAGGGATTATGACCAAAAGGGAGCACAGACCAAGTATGCGGAACCAAAACCTCAGTCAGTCCAATTAACATTTTAAAGAGAAAGACCTTGCCCCAGCTCCTGGCAGGTCACTGCTGCCATGGGGGCCACACTGCTGCCAGAGTGGAGGTGAGGGCATCAGAAATCAGAATTTTCTTTTCCATTTACTGTAGATAGAGAATAGGACAATGTGCTCCTAAAATGCTACAGCTGTGTGCCCAAAGTTATGTGAGATTAATCTAATCTAAAGTGTCTTAAAACCTTGGGGAAGGGCTGTGTTTGGGGTATTTATTTATTTATTTTACGTCTGTTTAAATTATTACATTACATTTAAGATGGCCTTTCTGGGGCTATGAAGTACAGGGAAGGTTTGACAAGTTATTTACATATTCAAAGGAAAGCTGAACTTACTATGGGTCCATAAATTGAGCTGTATGGAAAATGGAAAGGATGAGAATTTTCTGTCCTTGAAACTAAGGAGATTTTACTCAATATCTTCACTGTGAGCAAGTATTTTAAAGAAACACTGCAAAACTTATAAGAAAATTTAACTGGCATAGCTGAGAGCTTAGCATACATGTTTGTCACTTTTTTTTTCTCCCCTCTCCTGACAATTGAATGCTTAACCAAGCAAATTTGGTGTTCAGTTATCACACATTTGGTATGGAGTAGTGTTAAATCATATATACAGAACCTTTCCTTGGAAAGCTGGTTTTGATTTTGGTCCTCCCGTAGGCTGTGACAGGTGGAGAGTGATATTGAGAGCAACACGTGAGCAGCTCAGGCTCCCACCAGTGGAGTCTCCTGAGCTCCCCTTGCTCTGTTGCTAAGGAACAGGACAAGCATACAGCTGCTGCTCCTCTCTCTGAAAACCACACCACCTAAAATGTGATTAGGAACTGTCTGTTTTCATGTTCAGAAATCATAAGTTTTAAAGCTTCAGCCCCAGGATTCTCTGAAGCATAATGGAGAAAGGAATAAATTAAAGACAGGGGAAAAATATTCTTACTAAAAATGCCTCAAGCAAGCTGCTGCTCTTTTAGTTTAGAGCTATGTATAAATGCATCTATTTATAACCTGCTGCTGCAATCATTATGTCAGTATATTCAGTGCAAAACTCTTTGCAAATAGTACTGTGACTCAGAAGTTACAGAATTTTTGTCAAGGGCAGGAACTGTACAACTTGGATCTCCCTTATATCTTTAAGAGTTTTGTGACTCTAAAGGAGTCATTGATCTCCAAGCTTGCAATTATGAAGGGCATAAGTAATACTATGGCCTATTATTATTGATACTTAGAATACCTTATAAAAAAAAATCTCCTCATACTGTCATAGTACTGACCCAGAACGTTCCTTGCCTCATATAGCTCATGACTAAGAAAAGATGTAACAGGCAGTTAGGTTGATATATAGGTTTGTAGTTGGAAAGAAAGGTCACAGTAAAGCTAAGACTTTTACCTAAATTCATAGTTTCAAACATGGGATTATAGATAGGACTTTTCTTATAGAGAAGGTGAATCTACAGCATCAAAGTAATGCCAGCATCCTGAACATAAGAACAGCAAACAGCATTAAAAAAAAGGGCACTGGTGATATAGATTCCTTCATAATTCTTACGTTGGAGTGTGACATACGTTTTCATGTAGCCATATACAAAGTCTAAATTAACATATATATATATATAAGGCACAAATTGTGTCTACATGATCACTATTATATATGTGTTTGTGTGCATATACAAGAAAATATATGCACAAACGACTGTTATACAGAGGCAACAGTTTATAGCAAACTAGACTTAAGTTGTTCCACAAGGTAACTTGTACATTTGACAGTTACTTCCAGGAAGAAAAAAAAAAAAAAAAAAGTAAGCATAGGCAGTAAAGAGAACATCTGAATATGCAAGAACTACTGAAGTACTAGGAATCTGTATCCAAAGTCAGATCCAAGCACTCCAAATGTTGTTTGAAGATAAAAGCAACAAAGCTGTGTTTGTTAATTCCTGAACACATGTGTCTCAACAAAGCATCAGAGCTCAGATGAACTCTAAACGTAATACAAACCAGAAGCACACACTCCTAAAGGACTGTGGGAATGGAGGAAGCACAAACAAGTATTAAACAAGGGATATGAGATTTAAACAGGTATGGACAACACCATTTTATCTCTGGTTTTGTTTCCTTTATGTCAAAAAGTATCTTCTTTATTCTCTAGTGGCAAATTTCACATGATGTCGAAGCTTCATTGAAGCTGAGCAGCTACGACTAACTACAAGAGCATTTTGGTAAGGATCAGGAGTGTGGATAAAGAGACGCAAATCTCTTTATCATACCACTGCTTGGTTTGCATCATGGAATAAACACTGTGTTCATGAGCTGGATTTACTGGGAGAATGAGCAACCATCCACTGTAGGAGGAGCCTAGGTCTGAGATCAGTTGAGGAACCTGAAGGTGCACAAGTCCATGGCACCTGATGATATTCATCTGCGGGTCCTGAGGGAACTGGCAGATGAAGTTGACAAGCCACTACCCATCGTATTTGAGAAGTTGTGGCAGTCCAATGGGTTCCTGCTGACTGGATAAAGGGGATACATAACCCCTGATTTTAAAAAAAGGAAAAAGGAAGACCTGGGGAACTACAGGCCAGTCAGTCTTACCTCTGTGCCTGGCAAGCTCATAGAGCAGATTCTCCTGGAAACTCTGCTAAGGCACATGGAAAATAAGAACATGATTGGTGACAGCCAAAACGGCTTCACTAAGGGCAAATCATACCTGACAAATTTGATGGCGTTCTACAGTGGTGTTACAGCATTGGTGCATAAGGGAAGAGCTACTGACATCATCTACCTGTAGTTGTGCAAAGCATTTGACACCATCCCACATGACATCCTTGTCTCTAAATTGGAGAGACATGAATTTGATGGATGGACCCACTCTGTGGATAATCAACTGGCTTTATTGCCACACTCGAAAGGTTGCAGTCAACAGCTCGGTGTCCAAGTGGAAACCAGGGACGAACAGTGTTCCTCAGGGGTCAGTACTGGAACCAGTACTGTTTAATATCTTTGTTGGCGACACGGATGTTGGGATTGAGTGCACCCTCAGCAAGTTTGCCACTGACACCAAGCTGCATGGAGTGGTCAACACACTGGAGGGAAGGACCTGGACAGGCTTGAGACATAGTCCCATGCAAACCTCATGAAGTTCAACAAAGGCCAGGTGCAAGGTCCTGCATGTGGGTCATGGCAATCCTAAGCACAAACATAGGCTAGGTGGAGAATGGATTGAGAGCAACCCTGAGGAGAAGGTCTTGGTGGTGTTGGTTGATGAGAAGCTCAACATGAGCTGTCAATGTGTACTCGCAGCCCAGAAAGCCAACTGCATCCTGGGCTGCATCAAAAGAAGCGTGGCCAGCAGGTCGAGGGAAGTGATTCTGCCCCTCCACTCTGCTCTTGTGAGACCCCACCTGCAGTAGTGCATCTGGTAATGGGTAATGATTTTAAACTGAAAGAGAGTAGATTTAGGAAGAAATTATTTACTGTGAGGGTCGTGTCACACTGGAACAGGTTGCCCAGAGGATGCTCCATGACTGGAAGTGTTCAAGGCCAGGTTGGATAAGGCATTGAGCAACCTAGTCTAGTAGTAGGTATCCCTGCATTAAGAATATTTCACATTCTATAGGATAAGGCCTCAATACAGTTACTGTTGCTTAATTACTTAATTACTATTTTGATCATATATTTACCACATATTGACCAGATATTTACAAATACTTATTTTTGTCTTCATTTTCCATAAGTCAGATCTCTACTTCCATTATGACTATGGACAAAAATCTGTTAGTCTAATAATTCAAGATCAGTGTGTTTCCAAGCATTTCTTGGCAGTTTGCAGTTTACCAGCTTGTCAGCTATCAGACTTGACAATCTTGCACCCATCAGTATGTAATGTCATGTAATTCGCTAGGTTTCTGTAACTGATACCTTTTGATTAAATTGACACAGTGGTTTTACTGTATTTTCAGACAGAGATGCATTACTTTGACTTGCTGATTATGTAGCTGCTGATAAAGAAGTTCCACTTCAACAGTTTCAGAATCAATAGCAAGGAATGGAACTGCATGCCATATGCTTGCTTCTTACTTTACTACTTTTCGGTATTATTGCCATCTGGGGGCTCCCTAGACATCTAACGTGGTAGTTTTTGATCTTTTAAAATGTCAAACTGCTGCCAGGTCAATGTTTGAATGGGTTTACTATCGTCATTTCGGAAGGACAGCAATAGCAAAAAAAAAACCCACCACAATCCTGGAGAGAAAGCATTTTCCCCTCATTGATTTTTGACCTGAAGGGTCCATGCAGCGCACATCTGTTATCCATGAAAAATATCAGCCTGCATATTCACTGATCACTCTAACTTTTTAATGTATATTGGGTAGCACAGAATGAATTCATTTTCCTGAGAAATGGTTTGTATTTTGCAGACTTATCTTCAGTTTCATGTGTTGCAACATAAAAGCTTTCACTGTGCCTAACAGTGAAATTGTATCCACAGATGTTATAGAACCCAAAAAGATTCAAAAACACCTTCACCTACTCTTGAAGATCTCTTTACATAGTTACATAAAGTGATTGCATAATCCAGCTGCTGTCAGTTTCTGTCTGGCTCTTGTCAGAAGTATTTCTCAATGTACCTACTTTGATGGAACCTTTCTATTTTTTCTCTTCCTTTCTTCTTAGATGACACTGTCACTCTCAGTAAGCCTTGATAACCCCTTTAACTTTAAATGAACAGAAAAGACAGATACTGAGGGAGAGGAACAGTTACCAGGAAAGCAAAAAATGTTTAAACTCTAACTGAAATTATTTAAATCTTAAATAATATAAATGGCATATGCAGTGTTTTCAGACAACCAATTACATGTACAATCAAAAGTACTGTTAATGAGATCTGAAAAGTAAGATCCATTATGAGAGATGTTGAGAAGTATCCTGTTCCTCATTCTTTCTCTAGATTATGTGAATCTCTGCATATTTATTAATGTTTTAAACGTTTAGTTATTGAAAAAAGTCACTTGATAGCATGACACAAAAAAAGTAGCACTAATATCAATCAAGACAAAGATTTTTATTTTAGGGAAAAAAATTAATATGTAGAGATATTCTTTTAAACTCAACATTGCAGATAATTTTGTCTGTGGCACTTTTTGCTGTGATCAGTTTCTAAGCAGGTCGTTGCATATATACAAATCGTATTTAAAAATACTTTAAGCAGAAAGGCTTGTTTTGACCATGCTTCAGTGCTGTGAACTGAAACAGAACAGGGAAACAGAACTATTAGTTTATGAGTGGCTTAAATGACTGAATATTATCAGGTATGAAAACCTCACTGAACTGATAATACATGCAGATTGTTAGCTATAAACGACCAATATTAAATAGTTGATCAAACAGAAATCATTTGGAAATCCATTTAAAAAAAAAAAAACAACCTAACCCTAGCTGTATTGGACATGATTGATTCTTTGCATGCCAGATAAATCTAAGCAAAAATACTCTGATCAAGGATGTCTGAAGGAGATTTCATAAGCAGTATCTTCCTGCTGAACTCCTCACAAGATGAGATTGATTCATCAACATGCTTTGTACTCAAAGACTTAGATTGGTAATAGATTTAGCAATTTCGGTGTCAGCAATCATTAACCTAAAAGGTGCTTCCAGAGAAAGTTGGATAGATATCTGGTCCAAAATCTTTGTATTATTAAACTTATTAGATTGTGACAAAGCCTTAGATTTAAAGGGCAGGAAGAATGTAGGAGTCTTTCAGGCAAAACAAGAGGAAGTATAGCCTATTCAGAGTGAGGATCAACAGTTCAGCAATGCACCTTTTATGTCTTCTAAAAATGGGCATAAAGTAGTCCTTCCAGCATATATGGAATACAAATCTAGATATTTTAAACAAGCCATTGGATTTAAGGCTGTTGTACTATGTAGACTGAAGAAGATGGTCTTCCATCTTCATATGTGATTGATAGAGGGGAACTAGACAAAATTTGATTTCTGGTCTTCATCCAGATCACAAGCATTATCTTTTTTCCTGAAGCCCCAGAGCTGTCAATACTTGTATTTCTGTCTAGATCTTGGGTTTTTTAGTGTCCTCCTAGGTAATCAAAACCCACCTGCAGTTCCAGCATCTGCAGATCCCTGCTTTACAGACAAGTAGCTCAGCACAGCTAGAACACTACATCAGCCTCAACTCTGTGCCTGGGAAGCTCACGGAACAGATCCTCCTAGAAACTATGCTAAGGCACATGAAGGACAATGATTGAGACAGCCAGCATGGCTTCACCAAAGGCAAGTCCTGCCTGACCAGCCGAGTGGCCTTCTATGATGGAGTGACTACATCTGTGGACAAGGGAAGAGCTATGGATGTCATCCATCTGGACTTCTTGACACAGTCCCCCACAACATCCTTCTCTAAATTGGACAGATATGGATTTGATGGGTGAACTGTTCCGTGGATGAGGAATTGGTTGCATGGTTGTGTCCAGAGGGCAGTGGTCAAAGGCTCAACATCCATGTCGTGTCCCTTAGGGGTCCATACTGGGGCTAGTATCGTTCAGCATCTTCATCTATGGCATAGATAGTGGGATCGAGTGCACCCTCAGCAAGTTTGCAGATGACACCAAGCCGAGTGGTGCAGTTGAC
>VYZM01014603.1:3692-17077 GCA_013398915.1 Dromas ardeola | reverse complement strand
AGATCCCACCTTGAGTACTGTGTCCAGCTCTGGAGTCCTCAGCACAGGAAAGACAGGCACCTGTTGGAGCAGGTCCAGAGGAAAGCCACAAAAATTATCAGAGGGATGAAGCACCTGTCCTACGAGGACAGGATGAGAGAGCTGAGGTTTTTCAGCCTGAATAAAAGAAGGCTCCGGGGAGATCTTATTGTGGCCTTCAGTACTTAAATGGGGCCTACAGGAAAGATGGAGACAAACTTTTTAGCAGGGTCTGTTGGGATAGGAAAAGAGGTAATGGTTTTAAACTAAAAAAGGGTAGATTTAGAGTAGATAAAAGGAAGAAATTTTTTTCAATGAGGGTGGCGAGGCTGGAACAGGTTGGCCAGAGAGGTCATAAATGCTCCATCCCTGAAAACATTCAAGGTCCTTTTGGATGGAGGTCTGAGCAACCTGATCTAGTTGAAGATGCCCCTGCTCATTGCAGGGGTGTTGGACTAAGTGACCTTTAAAGATACCTTCCAACTCAAACTATTTTATGATTCTCTTGAAATTATCTTCATCAAATTATGTGATAGTCTTCAATAAAAAGCAGTGGTTCTCAGTAAATTTGTCTAGTGGATACTAGTAAAAATTAATCAAGTAACTCTCTATTATAAGGAAAAAAGTTTAAGAAAACATCATCAGAACTGATTCTCTTAGAGAGGTTTACTCTCACCAAGGCACAGAAATGACCATTTGGGAAGGCATTAACAGGGTAATGGATATAATACATGTTCTAGAGCAGTGAAGTTACTGTAAGTGATTGAGAACAGCAAAAAAAGCAGCAAAATTCACAACAGTTTTCTTACAAAGATTTTGTACAAGGATAGTAAGTCATGAAACACATCATTTTTAATGTATAGTATCCTCTGAACATTTTTTTTTTAAATTATTAAAAGAAGATAAACAGATCTTTTGATGGTGTTGGGGATGTGATTTAAGGATTTGAAACGGAAACATTTAATACATTATGACCAAGAGGACTCATTGCAGTTTCATAGCGTAATTCAAGTGATAACATAAAAGTTGTTTAATATATATTCTTCATAGCAAAATTACTTGGGGTTTTAAACTGAAATACTAACTTTTTAAGTATTTGAAACCAGAAATTGTTTTTAACCCTGACTGATGGCATATATTTATCCTATAGCAGTGACCAGTGTATACTAAGCATAAAGTAATTGTATTGCTTTTTTGTGCAGACAGTTCAATTTTAGAATGCTCACAATACCTTCTTGTTTGTTTTAACCTAATATTTAGATTATTACTTTTATGACATATCTGCCAATTGTACTGTGTATCAATGTAGAATTAATATTTACATTTTCAAAGATAGATAATTGTGAAATTTACAGCAACATTATCATAAGCAAGCTTCAGCCTTCTCAAATAAAAAAGATTAACATAATCACATAATAATATGCTGAATATAAAGACAAAAAAAATCATAATATAAAGAAAAATATCTGAGACTGTTGAAAAGCAGAGATCTGTTTCTTGTGTTTCTTGAATGCATTGACTTACATTGTTCATATTTGAACTATTGATGCCAAGGCTGAAATCTGCATCTTCAACAAAGTTTTGCAAACTGGAAAATCTGATTACATGTGAAAAGGTCTATTTTGAATATGGCATTTGATAAAATATTTTAGATCTTTGAATAGGAACAGCAACCTCTCACAATCATGCATAAACATTATCTTTCTTTGGAGACACTGTTCAGGACTGGGTAAGAATTCCCAACTTTGATCAAAGAGAAGAACATGTACCATTAAGTGGCATGTAGCCCCTTGGTTACACCTAAGGAGATGGTAAGCTGAATTTTAAATGTATAATGTAGAAGAGCAGGGAAACAAAACACATTCCCTTACACATTGGGTATTTTTATTTCTTGTCCTTTTGAAATTAAACCCAAGACCTTTTAATTTTGCACAGAACTTCAAGAGATTCAAAATTATTTTTCCCAGTAGGAAAGTGTTTCCTGTCCTTCACTAGCTTGTAGAAACTCCTGCTGATTCTTTTAACATTAGAATTATTACCTGAAATCCAATTAATTTAATAGTGCTATATTTTCCATGCTCTATTATCCACATAATTCAGTTTTTATTTATACACACCACCATCTTATTTAGTGTGCTGTGTAATTCTTCTTAGAACCATAACTATCAGGCCAAGACTATGAGGTAGTATATATTATTGAATATATATTATATATTAAGCAGACATAATGTTCCCTATACGCTCTATGCAGACCAGAAGTCTTAGAATACAAAATCTCACTAAGCAGATTAAAGAAGAGGTTAAAATCAGCTAAAGAGTCTAGAGAGAAGAGAGTCAGAAATTAACATTATAGGCATCACCACACACTTTTTCCTGTTGTCTTTAACATGTTTAAAGGATTTTAAAATGCTCGTAAGTTTACCAGTTCTGCTTGCAAGGTGGATAGTGGTCCTTAGAATAAATGTTTTTCGTTGAGCATTTACAATAGAAAGTTAAAAAAGCTGTCTTTACATCTCACATAGGGATTGCAGATTTTAAATTCTTCAAGAAAAATTTGAAAATATCTAAACTGAGTTTAAAAAGTAATACAGAACCAGGAAAATAAAATGTTGCTAACTGGAGCCATTTTTTATCAATCCAATGATATACGTTGACATATTCCAAAATATCATACATCAGAGAATAAGAGGGTAAAGAAGTGGACACAGCAGGGCTGTTTGAACCACAATAGGTGAGGAAAATCAGGTTTTGTCTGTATGGACAATGATTTCCATAGTACATTTGTGGATGAACTACTGTATAGGCACAGAGGAGATAAGTGGCTCATCCAAAATTAGAATTCACTCTCTCCAGGTCTGACAAGTCAGATACATTTGTGCTTCTTGCAGCATACCTTGATCATCTACCGTAGGTAAGAATCTCTGATTTCATTCAGGTGGACATTGAAGTGAAAATGCACCTCATGTCATGCAGATGTATTACTAATGGGCTGGTTCTTATGTTTCAATATGAAATCTTACTGGGCATTTCCACTTCAATGTTTCCTTATTTTAGGTATAATGTTCAGTTACACAATAAAGCAAAGATTAGTATGGACAGCTTTATTTTCAATATTTTTTATTTACAGTAAAAAATAGTAAAGTCTAGATTTTACTGTTTATACAATTTGAAAGTTCATTTAAATTTTTTCCACACTGTAATGGTGTTAATTTCCAGGAATTCCTCTCATGTTTTGACATCTTGTCAGATGATTGCTCTATAAATACGCCAACTTGATGGAAGCTGGTTTTCCACCCCCTGAAACCAGTTTTTTCAGGTTGGTAAGTTCAGATTCTGCTACCTACACATTATTTTTCTTTTCATGTGATTTTACTGATGGCATTCACTGTTTATTTGAATTAAATAGACTTTTTAGATTAGTACTATTTTTTAGATTAGTATTTTGTAGTAGATGAAAGAAAGGTCTTTGAAGGAGTTCAGTCAGCAATGGTGATATTCAACTTGAGATTCAGAAACTTAGCTTCAGAAGCTTGATTCAGTTGCCCACTTGAGATGTGCATTTACATTTCCATCTCTAGTTCCACTTGAGAAGCTCTATGATATTTGAAAGTACAAAAGAGTCTGGCAGGTACAAGAGAGGACCTTTGGGACCTCTGCTTTACTGCTGGGGCTTGATTCTACTGCTGGCAACTGGATGTCTAGAGTCACCTGCAACGTCCTTAGGTATTTTAACTGTCTTGCAGGTGCTTTTCCAGGTTTGTGTATCTCTCTAGGAACAGTAACTAGGAACTAGACTGACTAGAAAGTCTTTAGTCAGATCGACCTCAAAACTGTCACGTCCTTGGTTTCCCTTCACATGTAGAATCAAAGTAAATTAAAATTTTTAATCTCTTATGTACACATGAACAAATATGTCTGTGAATGAGACAAATATTGAGCTTTCCCAGACTACATCCTACTATTATGCATAATATTGTTCTTTTATTTTAGAAAGTCCAGTACCTTGATTAAACTACTGTAATTTATAACATATCCTTAATAGAAATGTTTTGACAACAGTTTCTTCAAAGTTAATTTTGAGGGAGGAAACATGGACAGGATTTTATGTATTGATTTATTTTAAATAAAGAAGCCTTAAGCAACTCATGTATGTCAATGAGTGGGTTCTAAACATCCATTTATAGTGTTCATTGCTGTCAAGAAAATAGATTTGGAAAAAACAGAACTTCATAAAAAAAGGAGCAAATTCTCAATATCATCTTCTAAGACAGTATTTATTGTAGTAAATACAGCATATTTTCTGCAGAAAATCTCATAGATGAAAGTTAATATCTTGCTTTTTTCACAAAATAGGCAATAATGTGACTAATTTTTTTTTTTCTTCTTTCATTTTCCACAAAGTTTCCCTTCTGAGATAATTTGAAGAAAGGCCAACCAATAATCCAAACAATACATTTTAGAACTACAAGTAAAAGGGAAACAAAAACATTTTTTTTGATGAATCAATTTTATATTACATGATTAAGAGTTGACAGATTATTATTTTTAAGAAATTATTTTTATAAACCATGTAGTGTAATTTTATTACTGTACTCTAGTTCTCATTTATGTATGTTTTAGAAAATAATATTGGAAGCTATGGTAAACACACTTTAAGCATATTTTGAAGATTTGTTCTAAATATACAAGTGAAAATGTCTTTTTGTCAAAATCTGTTCTAAGTTTTCTCATTATTTAAGTGTAATAAACTTCAGCATTTTTAAAGTTCATTTTGTGCAACTATTTGATGTTAATGTTAGTATTTATGTTAATGTTAATAGTGACAGTGACAATGACAGTAATAGTAATAGTAATTAATAGTAACAGTAATGTGTTCAGATTTTAATTTCTAACAGTGATGATATTATTTGACTCCTAGGATGTATCTTTTTCTCTCTTCTATGGCTAATGGACATTCAGGTTCTGAATTTTTGAATTGGCTGGTTTTGAAAGCTCCTTGTTCTGTTATTTGTCCCAGATATTTAATGATGGGAGGTGAGAGGGAGGAGGAAGAGAAAAAGATTAGAAAAGGCCTTTGCTTTTTATTTGTTAAATGTTTGTGACTCTAAGGTATCTCTCCTCATTCAGCTGTTTGTGAGGACGTTAGGGCCAAGTTTCATGATGAAATAGATTCATAATGAATTCTACCTTAGTTTTTCCTATATTGTATGGCAAATTTATGACAATAGTAACTGCTCTGTTTTGGTTGTAGACATGCAGTCATCCAACAGAATTTACTAAGAAGCAAAATAGCTTTCTATGCTGATGAATATGTGTAAATTATGCTCACTCCTCTTTTGAAAGAAAGAATGCAGAATCTACTTTTTATGGCATTTTATCATACTTACATGTTCAGATTTTCAAACTTGTCTGGTTCTATAAAAATATATACACAAATTTGCTAACTACTAAATATTTTAAATGGTATACATATTCATTGCCAAACCAAACAGAATTTTTTATTTAATGTCAGCATATATAAATTTAGGTCCTACAATTAACTTACAATTAAGCATGCCTTGCTGCCAAGAAATTTTAAGTTAATTAACATGGAATAGTAGACTGGCTCAATTTAGAACATGAAATCACATTTTCTGTAATAAATATCATTCATTATCACATATATGCTTCACTTTTCACTGTGAAAATGAGAGCTTTATCATTTCCTTGTCTTGCTTTTTAATGGTGTAACTTTCCTATGAAATATATAATTTTGACTCTTACAGAGAAACAGTTCTAAAAAGCACCAAACAGCAGTGAAGTTTATTTACATCTTTTTCAGTGAAATACCTCTCCTCAATATCCTTGTTTCTTTATAATCCAAGATTATGATTAATTCTGCTACATTATTTTGAATTTTCCAGTTTATAAATTAACTCAACAATTCCCTCAGTGTCAATAGGTAGGGACTATTCAAATAACTAACTGCTCCGGTTATTAAGATTAAGGGATTAAGCTCTCAAGGTGTCACAACCCACATTATAAATTTACTTTTGAGACTGAATATTCATGTGAATATATAGTTATTCTCAAATTTGCATACCTATAACTGGTGTTTGTGAACAATGATGGCCTGGAGAAGAAGCATGGCCAATTGATGGCAGTGTTAAAGTTAGTCTATGATTCACGCTGTGGTGTAACTTGGGCTGTGATTGTTCCTTCAGAAACAGGTTTGTTATATTAATTAATAAAAGAATTTTATTAATGGACAAACTTGAACTATTTATCCCTGTCTTACCACAGTGTTAGCTCCTTTCCTGTCTGTGCTTTGTGGCACCTCAGTTGCCTCCTTCCAGGACAAATTTGCAATGGATGGCAGTAGCACTAATCAGCTGTAGATGTCAGCCTGATAGTCCTGCTTGGTCTGAGGGACAGACATTGGTTCCTTATTGTGCAGATGGAGGACTGGACCAGATCATTACATGACTCCTGCTATTATGATCTTGGGTTTTCTTCCTGTGGAAATCAGTGCTGCTGTGTCAGGAAAGGACCCAGATCCTGCATGCCTGGCTCCGGTCTCAAAATAAGGATGTGCTCTCAGCATGACATTAGATAGAGAAGCTTAAAGGCATTCTTAGCAATCCTCCAATTTATGCATAGTTAGATAAGCTCCAGACTGAATCAAAAAGAAAGAAGCAAGTGTTGATAAAAACAGATCATTTATCATAACCTATTGTATACAACACCTACCTACATTTTTGTGCTATAAAAATACCACTCTGAAAGTCTGCAATACAGGTTTCATGTTATTTCAGGTATTCAGAAATGAAAGTGTATAATAATGTTTATGTCCAAGGCCGATGGGGCACTACATGGGACCCTGGGAGGATTCAGAACTGGTTTCTTAGCCACACCCAATCTGTTCTGGAGGTGGCTTACTCTAAACACCACCCATGTGAGCCAGTATGGGCCACAAGGCTTCAGGGCTTGATGTTGTTTTATGGAGCACCTCAAGATGTTGTTTTATGGAGCACCTCTCTAACGTAGCATGACAGATGCATTCTCGATAGAAATTGATAGAAAAAGAAGACATTTTCCACCCTAGAAACCTAAAGTTTCTGGTATTATCATCATGGGCTCTTCTGTCTGAATAAATTATGGATATGTTTTTGGATGCTTGCCTAAGCATATTTACTTGCATAATGTTGCAACTGATAGTAAGTATGTATAAAAATATACATTACTGTAAAGTCCCAGCCAGTAGCCCAGTTCCTCAAATTTCTTAAGTTAGCAAAGTTTGGAATGTAAAATTCAGAAAGACATATTGGCCAAAAAGTTTTTATGATCTTATGCATTTACTTCTTCTTTTAGATTCTAATAACTGAAACAAATATTTTTTTTTATAAAGAGTAATAGAATAGATTACAAATTATATATTTTTTTTACATATCTTGCAGTTGAGATATCAATGCTGAGAGAAGGTTAAGTGTCTTTCTTGCCATCATGTTTTTCTAATGATTTCTTTCTACCCAAAAAAAAACAACAAAAAAATAAAAGAGAAAATTTCAGTGTTGTTAACTGTTCAACTGCAATACAACAATCAGTTTTACATTAATTTCAGTAAAGTTAAAGTTATAAAAGTATTTTTAATACCTGCTTTTTCAAAGGTACATACTTTCACATCAGGAAAAGAGGGAAGCGTATTTTATTTCGAATAATTAAATTTAATTCTGTTTGCTCTACTGAAAATGCTAATATAGAAGTATATATTAATTTAGTCAAAACCATAAAATCTCCAGTTAGTAAATATTAAGGTTGTTGTAGGAATATGCCAATGTGAATGAAACTTCAGTAAAAGAAACACTGGAAGAAACGTTGGTCTGCCTGGAAGGAAGGAAGGTAGGTTTGGTTGACTGCACATCTGCTTGCTCCAGAGCCACTAGTAGCAATGTGATTAGGGTGTTCAAATGCACTTTGCCTCTTTTGTTTCTGACTTAAATCTCTTCCTTTACCAAGCAGCCACTTTTTTATCTTGGAATACCTGACTCTCAATTTCTTCTGCTTGAGCTCTTTTATTTTGTATAAATATTGAATTTTTAATTAGAAAAGAAGTAGGTTATTCCGCATCAAGTATGGGTGTTGTAAAACCTGGGTAAAACTGGAGGAAGATAGGGACTAACTACTTTGGAGTTAGGTATCCTTTTTTTTGTTTTTTCTCTTTTTTTTTCCCCCTCCTTGAAAACTTTGAACGTTTCCTCATTACAATCACATCGGTCAGTAAGAAAATCCACCAGCAATGCATTTATCCAAACTTTCCGGCCAACGCTGCATAAAAGCATTTGGGAAATCTCAAAAATTTTCCAAGAGCGGGAAAATTGTTTCTCTCTAGATCAGCACATGACATTTCTATTGTCTGGCAATAAGAAGATGCAAAAACTTACCAGTACAAGAGGGACTCATGGCCTCACATGAAGTACTCACATTTTATTTACAGTTCTGCACAATTTGAGCTAGTATTTAAATAGCAGATGTTATAGTAATTTCTATAAGCCTTCTGTGAGTATCTGACTGCCATCAGCAAGTTCTAGATTCAAATTTAAGACATTGTCTTGACTTGCTATGTAGATATTTAGAAAAATAAAACTAAATATTCTGATGCTCAACTAGATCATTTGCCCCACTTAAAAAACATGAATTGATCAGTCTGGTAATCAATATTCTGTTAAAGGGAGATAATAATAACAATAACAACAACAACAACAACAACAATAATAATAGCGGTAGAATAGGTAAATACTGTCATGTACAGTGCATAATTCTAAGAATAGAACCAAAAGTATTTCTCTGACTGTGAAATACGTGTGTGAAGCTAGTCCAGTTTACTGCTTTCCCTCTTAACTTGGAAAATTTTCATTTTAATATGTTTAAAAAAGAAATAAAAATCCTTTCAAAGGTAATCAAACAACATGCAGGAACTGTTTCTAAGATTTCCACTTTGATCTCTTCATCAATATCTTCTCCTTTTCAGCAAATATCATTAAATTATCATTTGGGGTTCATCTTTCTTGAGTAATGATTTTTTTTCATGGGACAGAAAGGAGGGTATGGTTGTGGATGTTTTCCTTTTTTGTTTGATGCCTTAACCACCAAGCCTGTATTCCCATAGAAAGTGTCCCATTGAAAGAGCACTAAATTAGAGAGCTGTAGGTCTAGAAAGGATGTTTGAGTTCACCCCTTGCACTGATAAGGCCAGGAATGCTTGTATGACAGTACAAGATATTGTCCTATCTGTTTAAAAATAATATCAGAAAATTATACAGTACCTATCATCAGTCCTTTCCAGTCAACTGTACTGCCAACATTTACTAATCTCTGTTTTCATTTGTCCTTATTTCAAATTCAACTGACTTCAAGCCATTTTCCAAGAAGCCATGGAGAACAATTAATCATCTCTCACAATCTGTGATACATTGGAAGTCTCTTATCATGTTTCCTTTCTCTTCCTTTTTAATTTCTTTTTTATTTTCACAGGTAGAGACTTTAACATGTCTGTACAAATTTTTGTCTTGATATCATGCCATCTCTGAAGGCAATCAAGACAATTTTGGATTCCAATCTTCTAAATTTTGAATTCCAGTCTTCTAAACCTTAGTGATTCTCATAGCTTCATGTCATCTACACTTCTCACTTCAAGTGAATACCATTTGTTGCTGATGTAAATAGTGACTGAATCCAGGCAAATCTCTTGACGTTTATATAGGCGACCTTTCAGTTGACAGTGAATAGTTATAACTGTTATTTTGAAACCATTTTTTCATATATGTATGTGGATATTTCTATTTCTACTACATTTACTTAGAATATGATGTGAAGAACTACATATTAACAATGTAAAATTTACCTAAGTTAATATAATCTACTTTCACTTCATCCACTAAAACAGTTTATTTGTCAGGGAAGATAATTAGATTGCTTTGGATATGACTGTTTCTTGGCCACCACATGTTAGCTATAGTTTTGTGTTTATTATATCCACCGAGGATTTTTTAATGATTCTTCAGTAATTTATTCCAAATCATTTCAGAGACTGAAGACTCTCATTCCAAATCATTCCAGAGAATCATAAATCGTTTACAGTTCCCCTTTGTACTCTTTTCCACTCTTTGCTTAGGGCATAATTTTCTCTAGGTTTCTCTAGTCCTCTGAGATCTCTTTTCTCCTCTAAGAGTTAAGGAAGATAACTGTTAATAATTTAGAAACTGCTTTGACTAGCTTTTCTTAAAAACTAAGGAGTCTGTTTCATCAGGTCATACTGACAGACAGAGTATGTATATCATGTGTATATATATATCTCCTTTAAAAAAGTCTGTTCCTTTCCTAATCTAGGTAGCATCCCTGTTTCCTGTTTAGTACAATTAAAGACCTAACCAAAATTACTCTGTATTTAGTGAAGACAAAAGTGAAGGTAATGATGCCACAGTCTTTTAACTGTTCTATGTTCTGTGTTCTGTGTTCTGTGCTCAATAATGTTTCTTACTGTTCCTTTATCTTGTTTTCTTTTTAATTATGCTATACTATATATTGATAGATATTTTTCTTGCTACTCTTTAAATCCCTGTTAATTAAAATGAACCTTGCACAATAATCTTACTGATTTTACCTCTGTGGCTATTCTTGTTGCTTTAGTCATGTTTCCTGTTTTTTTCTTTCCAACTTTTTACATGTTTCCGTTGTGATTTTCAGGTCATCCATTGATAGTATTTTATTTGTATACTTTCTATATTTTATTAATATCTGAATAATTTTCTCCAGAGCAGTTAGTATAGACTCTATCAGTAACTGGTTAGGTCTCCTAGCTTTCTTTATTCTTTGATTATATTTCTGAGACTTTCATGAATAATTTCACAAGTTTGCTGAAAATTAATTTTTTCAAAATCCAGTTTCTTCTTCTTCAGTTCCTTCTTGTCTCACAGTACTTAATTATGTAATTTCATAAGGACATCCACCTAAATTCTTATCTATTTCTAGGTTTTCACTCAAATCTATCTTAAAAGAAAAACTAGAATAGTTGTCTATCACAGCTTCATTCATATTGTTTCTACCCATCACAGTTCAAATCAGACAGTGAGCTCAACTGTATTATCTTTGTGTATCTGTGAGGGAGCTTCCAATGAAAACTTTGGTATTTAAAAATCTTGTTATTAGGAAATTCTGTCTGTTGGGTAGTTGATTAGAATAAAACCTTATTTACTTTCTTCTTTTGTCTGAAGGATCTAAAATTAGCCACCCTTTGCAGATTATTTTCTCATTTTTTGACCTTTTATTTTTACCTCAAAATTCTCTTCAGACTTACATCAGAACTGTCAGATTTTCAGTGTAAGAGTGTATTTTTTTTTCACTCTCTGTTCTTCCTAAGTAAGGCTTTCTATTTGTGTCCAATAAAGGCTCTGTGATGCAAAATATGTAATAATTCAGATTATGGAGTAACAGTGTTTTCCTGCAAATAATTGCTAGAGTGTCTTCATTTGTGTATCAATGTCTCAAATGTTCTAAAGGTCTATGCTATTTGTCTCAGATGTATCCTACTATATTTTTAATCACCTGTTCTATTTGCCAGAGCTGCTGATACTACCAATATTATTAGCTTGTAGGTTTTTGTCATCTGACTTTTTCATGCTAGTCCAAATCTCGTCATGTTTCTAAGTAGCTATGTGAGGATACTCCTCTTCTTCTTTATGAGTAAAATCCATTTATTTTCTTTTGCAGAATGCATTGTCTTGATCAAGAAAGCTGGAGGTTTCCTATCTGCAAATCCATGTTTTAATTTCCAGAATTATTCTCCAAGAATTATTCTTCTATACTCAGCTGAGACTAAAAGCAAGAATCTAAATTACACTCACAAGGAGACTACATAACTTACAATTGCTTATTAACAATGTTGAGGAAGTTACAAATGAAACAAATTTGACTTCCTAGCAGGGAATAGCAAAAAATTAATTAAGTTTCCCTTCTCTTGTCTCCTATCTCATCTGGTAGTTGCAACTGCATAAAATATTTCTCAAGTTTCATATATGGACAGGAGAGAGGGTGGAATTTTCTGAGTAGAACTGGCAGATTTACATTAGAAGTGATTAATTAGTACCTATGAACAATTCACTGTCCTCAAATATATTGTAATAGTCCCTTAATCTAATTGATTATGAGTGATTTTTCGTTAGAGAAAGGTGTTTTCTGAAAGTGATTTTTGCCACAGAAATGATTTTCTGACTGAAATGAATAAGAAATGACATATAAATCCTTAAATTCAGGGCACTCTTCATTGGAGATTTGTCTATAATCAAATGAACCTCAGGGGCTGATCTCTACCATACTAAAGATCCTATCCTGTGTTTGTGAGGAAATATCACATTAACACCAGTTCATTTTCAGTCTGCATCATTCTCTCTCTCTCAATGAGAACTAGACTATTTTGTTGTTAGTAGGAGAAAAAGGCTAGTTTTTACAAATAATATGTTGTTTTATCTAAGGCAACAAGATTTTCACAGGCTTGCTACAGTATTCTTACAGTTATCAACTACAAGTTGCAATGTTCTCTGGAACAGTAGCTTATCCGACTCCTTAACAGAGCCCTCCTGCCCTTTCCAAAAATATAAAATCAAACTTACTAGAGCATCATTATTATTTAGGAAAAATTAAGTGCCATATTTTGAATCAGGGTTCAATGTATGATCTAAAATGCTCTGAAAGTATTATTTCACCCTTGTATAATAATTGTAGTATTTCCTGTCTCTCTGGGAGCTGAACTCAATTTTCTGTTTCTGTGCTTCACCATTCTGCTGTTCACATCTTCCCTTTTTCATTTTCTTCTTTTTCTCACTGCTGCCTTCCAGAATTTTTTATATGTACTTGCATCGTACATTTTATCACGTTGACTCTTTTTATCATCCCCATCTACTAATCACAAAAGGCAGATGTTCATACTGTTCCTTCCTTCCTTCCTTCCTTCCTTCCTTCCTTCCTTCCTTCCTTCCTTCCTCCCTCCCTCCCTCCCCCCTACCCTGCCTTTTTCTCTTCCTTTCTCTCCCTCTCCCCCCATCTCCCCCTTTCCTCCCTGGCTTTTTTCTGCAGTAAAACCCATAATAGGGAAACATTGTGGAAAGGTGAAAATTCAGTTTTAAGAAAATCATCTTGAATAAACAATGAAAATATTAATGGACACCAAAGTTCCATGAAAAAGTGTAGCAGGCTTCTGGAGCAATGCAAAACAAAACAATTTATTAATTAACCATTTTGCATGTAAACAGAGGCAGCATAAAACCTACACAGAGCACATAAATTGTCATTGCATATGAAATAAGAAATGTGGTGGCAAACTTTACTCTCAGGAA
>VYZM01014602.1:223877-262928 GCA_013398915.1 Dromas ardeola | reverse complement strand
TGGAGGAGTTAACCATAGATAAAGGGGAATAACTCCAATAGAAGAGATTAAAGTTCACAAATATTTTGTGGACTTAATCCTGTGGACATTCACCTGAGTGGTAGCAGACTGGTTCACATCCATGTTCTGAAAATGGTAGGGACTACATTTGACACAAGTGTCCTCCCTATCGTGTCACTCTCTTAGCTATACTGTGGGGGTCTCTGTCTTATATTGGAAATGCTCTTAGTGGGTAAGACAGAAGTAAAAGAGAGATACCCTTGCAGGGTGACAGTAGAGGACAGGAGACAGGCAGTTTTAGTACCTGCTAACTAAAGTGCCAGTGGAATGCCACATACATAATCTTTTT
Organism: Dromas ardeola; assembly: GCA_013398915.1. Classification (NCBI taxonomy): domain Eukaryota; kingdom Metazoa; phylum Chordata; class Aves; order Charadriiformes; family Dromadidae; genus Dromas; species Dromas ardeola. Next base: position 262,579 of record VYZM01014602.1, on the reverse strand, counting down.
TTTTCTTTTTTTTTTTTTATAATAACAGTACAGTAGTTCCCAACAGGATTTCAAGTATATAGAAACTTTTGAATATTAACAGCAAACCCAAACTATGGGCATAGATATATAGAAATTAAGAAAATGCATAACTACATGAACTTTCTTAAACAAATATGCATGTAAAATGTTTTATTCTCAGTTTCACTGAGCTGATGGTTGAAGCAGAGTAAGTTTTCAAAACAGATTGACCTGAAATCATAGCTATGATTTCCTTAAAATTCTTGTCTTACTGTAGGAATATTGGTGTATTTATCTCACTATACACTATTTAATTATTCAATATCACATAGGGTTGCAAAATGTCTTGAAAATTTTTTTTTCCTTATAGATGTATATCATTAATCCCATCATTGTATTTGAGACAGCTGGATGAGTAAAACCATAAATCTGTTAAAAGTGCATTGAAAGAGGCAGAGCTGTTGATAAAATGAGTGGGATTCTGAGCTAGAAAAGATGGTACTTCTGTTAAGTAGGATTACATGACACTGATACCTAAGACTANCCTCCGACGCTTCTCCCCCAGTGAATCTGTCCCGGCTGTCGCCGGCCGGGACCCCGTTACAGCTGCTGAAGGGGGAAGCGCCATCGCCCCCCGCTCCGGGGCAGAACCGCGCCCGGCGTTTCGCCTTTCTGCGCTCACACACCAACTTTTTAATATTTTTTTAATTTTTTAATCCATATTTTTAATCATGTATTCCTTTGATGCACGCAAGTGGATATGCCAAGCCATTGTCTGGAGAGAGTATTAGTTAATATACATATGGTGAAATTCTTCATAGGTTTTCTTTTTTATATCGTTGAAAGATAATATACTGTATTTAAAACATTATTTAGTCAATTGCAATATTAAATTGCAATATAAAGTATTGACTAAACGTCATCTTTTTGGTAACCATTTTTTCCTGAGGTTATTTCCTGTGACTACTGCTACAATTTTAAGTAATGTTTCTAACTCCAAAAATTGTAGTGTCCTGTTTTAGTTAATGATGTCATGCACCAAAGTGCAAGCAAAAAAAATAGAAAAAAGTCAGGAATTAATCATACTTTGAAGTCTTGTGGATGGATGGATGGATGGATGGATAGATGGATGGATGGATGGATAGAAGGATGTGAGAAAAAATTCACAAATGCATCCTAACAAAACACCTTTTCCATATACACAAAAATTATAATGATTAGAGAAATACATCTTAAAGTCAGTTATTAGTAACTGAAGATACTTCGTAATCACGTAAGATACTTCATTGCACTAAGCCCTTCATGTCAATACCAGTACGACTAGCTTGAGCAGTGAGCTCTTTGCAGCATTGAGGCCTACACAGAACTTGCACCCTTTGAGATATTTTCTTATAGTCAGTGGCAACTCGCTTGGGAAACACTTGTAGGTGCGAGTTTTAGAATGTGACTGTCCCGTGCCCAACTATCCCTTCTGGCTTTCCACTTTTGGGAACATCATGCTGTGGGTCTCGCCAAGGTGTGGACTTGGCAGCTGTGCGTCAGTTACCAACAGAAACTGCAAGAGAATTATCTCTGTTTCCCATCCTCCTTCCCTCTACCAAATGCAGGAGCTGCTTTCACTGCTTTTAAGATATTCCTTTTAAGACCTTCCTGTGAGTTAGCCTAGCCAGGATGACTGTTTATGCACACTGTTAACTTGTGGTACATGCAAGCTAATGCAACTCAGTTTAAACTAAGTTGCTTGAATCATTTCAAGTTCTACTCAGTCAAATTGCTTTGCATTTTCCACAGGCCAAGAGCAGGTGGTAAATTTACTGTCTTCTGCATATTTGCAATTATAATGCATTCTGCAGTATCTTAGTACCTATGAGACATTTTTCCTTTTATGTTTTATGTGTAATTGTAATATTGCAGATGACATTAAAGTTAGCCATTTAACTCCATTTACAACTTAAATACAGAGGAAAAATTTTATATTGAGCAAAATTAGTTTCTTTCTGAGTGTTCCCAAGCTAGAATAAGTTTGCTACAGTTAAAACCTATGACATTGTAAGGAATACAGTGTGGGGTTTTTTTATAGAAAATATTGCTGGCCCTATTCCTCAACAGTCGGATTGCCTAGACATTCTCTCAGTCTCTGAATGCATCCTTTACAAATAGTTACCACCTGTATTTTGCTTGAAATGGGAACTCAGCGCATCTTCCTTCTGACAGAGATGTGGTAATCTTCAGCGCAAACCAGAAAATCCAGTGTATTTGGCACCTGCTAAAGTTTTCCTTTCCTGTGCTTGCCTGTGGGCAGTGATGATGCAGCAATGGTGAGGAAACAGCTTTTCAAAGTAAAGTACTATATTTGCCAAGAAAAATGGAATTAAACAACAAAATGCCTTGTCTATGTTTGGCATTCATTAGGAAGCAAGGCTAGAGGATTTTTTGCAAAGAGAGGACTGTGCTATATTCAAACCATCTAACTTTGGGCAATTCAATCAAATGTTAAGAATCACCTTTGAAAGTACCTGCCTTTCTCACTCACAGGTCAGGAATCTTGAGCTTTTAACTTCAAGTGCTCTGAATTACATTTAATTTAGATGAGATGTGCAAGCAATTCAATCTCAGCTTTCTTGGTACAGATTCCAAATCATAGTTGCTCTTTATTGATCTGTGCTCTCTCCATTTCTTCTCTGTAGGACTCCTCTTTTAACTGATCAGGGTATTTTGATCTGCCCTTTCCCAGCTGTTAGAAAACTTGCCCTATTAACAAAGCTAAGATCTTCATTACATCATGGTGGCTGGCTCTGTGTTTTCTGGGGATTCTTCTTCTGGGGGCTGTTAGTTCATATCTTTCTTTTCCCTTTCTAGCTATGTTTTATTAGCACTTTTTAGCTTATAAAAATAATACTTGAAGTACACATAACATGCACATAAAATCATATGATAATTTGCTAGGTTGTTACAGTTGCCAACTTTTCAGTGGCAATATGATGTAAATTTTTGATTTTTTGAAAATAAGTATTGGAAAGCTGTATTTCTTTTTTCTAGCCTCAAAATAATGTTCAAAATATTCTATTTTTAATTAAAATTACAAAGTGTTATTAGTATTGTTGTCAGACCCTCATGTTTTAAATTTGGATTTTTACACTAATCCACAAAATGCCTCTGTTTTGCAAATTAGATTCTGTACTTTTTATGTATGCATTTGTCTATATCTGCAGTTACGATGTATTCAAAAACCTTGGTTTTGTCTGGATCTGCAGTCTTTCACGTTGCTGTGTGTGTGAGTCTGAGAAAAAAAATATAGCCAATATTTATCCAGTGAGGCTTTGATGCTAATTCTTTGTCTGTTTGAGTAAGTGTTGCCAGGGTAATGTTTTATTCTTTTAATTATATTCTTTTCACTGTATTCAGCAAAGTGTGTGCTCTTCAATTTAGCATTTTAAGTTGTGCTATAGTCTCAGTTTTATATGGGCATGTTAATTAACTGTTATACTTGAAAATCCTAGTGCGTAGCTAGGTAGAATAGCTGTATGCAGAGAAGCAATATCACAGGTATCAGGAAACCTTTTCTTCCCTGGACCACTCCTTGCTCACTGCTGCAGCATCAGGGACTACTAGCGCAGTAGCAAAGCAGCCTGGTGGATATGCCCAGCTGTCTTGCTCACTTTCCTCAAGTCCCCTGGCATACATGCAATTTAAGCACCTTTCTCATTATTTTCAACCAATTTTCAATATCCATTTCTGTTTATTTTCATTAAAAAGACGTACCTCTTCCAATGTATTCTGTTAGGAAATTTGGTCTGATTTATGCTTCAAGCAGCTGAAGAGAATATTACATGTGGAGAAAATAAACTAAAAGAAAAGTTCCCAAAGCTTAATGTTTTTCTTGGAGCATTTTAGATTTGGGCTTTCAGTCAGTGTGGTCTTGAATTACAAACCAGTGTCAAAAATGATGGCTGAAGAAAGAATTTAAAAAGCTTTTGTGAGTAAGCATGCTGTTTTAATACACAGAGACACACAGTCCTCAGTCTGCTGGTCTTAACCTGCAAAGTTTCATATTTAATTTAAATCAAACTTGTTTCAGTTCTTTCCTTCACAATTAGAATTTCATTTCATTTTTGAGTGTGCTCTTCTTAGTAATGCTTTTCACGAAAGCTTTTGTGAAAAGATAGGTAATCTCTCTCTCCTACCTAGCCAAATAATCAAATGTAGAAATCTACATTTAAACTATAGTTAACAGAGAGGAATAAGCAGTTTTATGTGCAACTCATCCTAAAATAGATCCTGACATAGGTCAGATGAATTTTGTTGTTATTTTGATGGTGTGAGTTTTTTGGGTTTGGGTTTTCTTTTAACTCCTTAGGCTCTGTGGATGAAGACGTTATTTCCCTGCCCTTGTGCAATACAAGGGATGAAACTGGAAGCCAATGCAAATAATCTTTCATTTTCTATCACATAGATATATTACTTTCAGATTCTTTCAGGAGATACTAAAAAAAAGGCTTCTGTTTTGCCTTTTCCTCACTCACAGTTTCTTTGTTATTTTTCAGTGGAACTGCCTCCACCTCCCCTCTACTGATATCCTCCACCTTTGGGCTGTCTTTCCAAGGTGTAGTTTCACTGCTTGCATCTGCCACTGCTCATGGCTTTTTCAAATGACATTAATGTGAAGCTGAACTGATTTCTGACATCTGGCTGTTGCCCAAAGGGTTATGAACAGCTGAGAAAAAGACCAAAGTGTTCTTAATTTGTCTTTGCTGCTGCTTGGCAGCATCATAAGTAGCCTCAGTTCTTGAAACTGGGTGTAAGTCATGAATGTCTCACTGCACTGCTGTATATTTGTCATATTTGTCTTTTAGTATCTCAGAAGATTGAAGGTGGTCTTTAACGGCAGAGAGAAATAATGCTGCAGAAGTCTGAGGCTTAGGTGTCTATACTCACCAGGAAAGCAAATAAAGCGCAAACAATGAAGTGCATCCAACCAATGTACATGTATTCCAGACATGCATTGTTTATACACACATGAAATGTTCCCTTCTGCCTTTTTCCAGAAAATAAAAATTCTCAGAGCTAAACATTGAAAACACGGTGGCAAAGTTATAATATAAATCACTTTAAATAGTAATTGCTGGAAGACAGTAGGAATGCATGTGGTGGCCCTGACCTATTCAGGACCTACAGAATGCTGTACAATCATCAGTGAGACAGGGAGGAGGAGAGCCAGATTGCTTGGAAGCTGGCCCAACAGAGTAGCATTTAATCCCCCAGGAATTAGCACTATTATACACGTGTCCCACTCGTATCTTCAAGAACAAGCTGTATTTTTTAAGCAATGTCTTCTCTAGAAGGATAAATGTTTAAAACAAACCACCAAACTAAGAACAGTTCCACCAAAACACTTTGCAGACTGCAGGTATCTATGTATCTGTATGTGCATTTCTCTGAGGGGACAGACTAAGAAAAATCAGTGTGCAACAGTGTTAGCCATATTTGCTGGGTTTGTAGAATGAGGTTATAGGTATAAAAGTGGTACTTGTATAAAAATAGAATATTAAAGTATTTTCGTGGGATCTGTGATTTACAGTGATGATCTATTGTTGCTGGAATTATAATTGACAGAGCTTTAATCAATAAACCTCCTTCCTCTTGCATCATCAGGCAAGAGAGAGAGTGTTTTTATGTACTTTTTATTTTCCTCTTTAACTTTCTACAACTCTGTAGTTTTAAAAACATAGATTTTTCTATTCTCCTAAGAAAGATAGATCAGAAATAAATTTTCTTAATCACTATGTACACAAATGCCGAAGGGGAAATCATCATAAATGAAAAGAAGCACTTTCTTTGTTTTGGATACCTTTCCAAAATATATTTAGGTCAAAGGTGGGGACAGGGAGAAAGTATATGTTCTTTAAAATCCTTTTCATAGAGTATTTTCTCAGGTAATGTTTAAAAATGTCTGTCTTAGTAGAAATTACCAATGATGTGATGATATCTAAGATTGAAGCTTGTAAAAATAAAATTACTGAACAGAAAATTGGTTCTGTTTTACCTGAAATCAGGACAGGTTTGAGAGGCTGGTAACTGTACGTATCAAAGCTATACCAATACAGCTTTTAGTTATACACTCAGTTTGTGCAAGGTTTTTATATTTTATTGTGCATTCACATCCTTCATACTGAAAATTTAATGAATCATCCAAGAAGTGTTAAGTGTGGCCTTTCCTATATCCCCCATCCCTGAGCTGTGTTGTGGAGTCTGGGATGGGGGATGCAGAATCAAAGTCAGCCTCGCGCCTGGTTTACCCCCATGGTGGCTTAAGCAGTTTTCTGGACTACCTCGCTGTAGGTTTGTGCAGGTCTCTTGACACAGCTGTGCTGAACACAGCAGTGTGGTGGGGGTATGCACAGTTCTTCATGACTGGCCTCCCTGGCCGCAGGGGATGGACTGTGTCAAGTTATTTCTTTTTCATCCTGCACCAGGGGACTGAGTTCAGGGAAGACATTATGTCCCTTTTCCTTTGTAAGAGTAGTAAAACAGTAGTTTTCCACTTCACTCTCTGAAGAGAAAACTTCTTCTCATATGCCCTCTCATATTTTTCCTAGAAGGAGTCATAGGTCTACATTTAAAGTCCGGCATATTGGGGATTCGTAAACTAACATAGCATGGATGGTACAAGCTCATATGTGACAAAACAGGCAATGACTTGCAGAGAGGGTACAGTAGAAGTCCCCAGATAGATATAGGAAATTTTAATTAGTTCAAGTTGTTTTTTTATACTGTAATGGCTATTTTTTGAGTATGAAGTGCATGAAGGATAAACCATTATTGAAGCTTAGCTATCTATGATTACAATTTCCAGATAGACTTATCTTGAAGACTATTATTGAAGGACTGCTTTGCAGTTGACCAAAATAGTTCAGTCTATATTCTGATGATTCGGCTTGGTGAGGATATTTCAACTGATTAGGCACAGCACAAATTCTTTTATGTATATGTACGTAGAGTTCAATGATAAAAGGTGTGTTAAGTGACTTTAAAGACTTTCCTATCTAACCTGTACTTTCCCAAGTAAATACACAAGCCAGAAACTGTAAAACACAAATCTCTTCTTTTAAGATACAATTAACTTGCCCTCGATGTTGATGTTTGAGAATTTATAGTGGTGGGTTGTTTGGTTTTTTTGTGTGGTTTTCCCTTCATAAGAACACTGATCTAGTCATGAAGCCAGATAACATAGTACTTAAATCAAAAGTACAAGCACGTTGACTTCTTCAGGGAAAAAAATATTCACCTCTTACCTAGTGGGAATGCTTTGTTGCAAAATGACTCAAGACTGTCTTTCAAGCTTTTCACCATTATTACACACATTCACGCTGTGAGATTTATTTTTAGCTGTTCTGTTACTGGAAAATTACCCCAAAATAAAAAAGCTTAATTTAGTCTTTATGCTATATTCTCCCTGAAAATACATACGTAATCAATAATGTAAAAACACTGATGTGAACCTGAATCCTATCTGTCTGCAGCCTAAAGTACGCTGATAAGGACATGAAAAATGAGCACTGAGACTGACATGATTACAAGTGTGAATAAAGGTTTCTGTGCTTTATCCCTTGCCATCTTACCCTCTCCTTGCACATGTTAATCGAGAGTTGAGGTATACCCTTCTGGGCCTCTCTAACGTACATGGGGCGGTTGTACCCATGGCTCCTTTTTCTGTGCTCACACTCATGCAGAATAGCCACGTCCCAGCATCCTCCATAGCCCAGGTGGTGCGGAATATGTCTCAGGAGTGCGAGAAGGTGCTGCATTCTGCACTCATCCATGGGCATATTTTCGTCTGCCTCATCCTACTTCCAGGAGATCAGAGGGTAAATTGTCCCTCTGTTTGCAGGACACTTGACAACCTGGCACGTGCATTCAGAGAAATGAGGAAAATATTTATTATTGCAAGATAAAACCGTGATTCACTCTCCTGTTTTTTCCCTGTGTAGAAATCTGAGGACTGGAACAGTAACAGCCTTTGAATAGGCTTCACCTGACTTTTGTGGGGCAAGCGAAGTTGTCTGCTGTTGCTGAAAGCGATTTAGGCATGCTTTTGGCTTTGCTGTCTGCTGTAGTCATACAGTAAGAATGAGACTGCAGAAAGCTGTATTTTGAATGTGTTTTCAAAATTTTGGCTTCATTTTGCCTTTGAGAAAGCTCTGATAGTCCCTGTGATCCGTGTCTTGTTTTTCAGATTTCCCTCTCCCTCAAGATCTAGGAGGTTTTTGAAACCTGTATAGGCTCCTCAGTTTCGCTCAAGCTCTGTCTAACCTGGATCTGTCAGAGGTCTGATCTCCTGGAACCACGTGCACAGTTTAGCATCATTCTTAACACACCTTCCTAAACTACATTTGATTTATTGTAGGGCAGTAAGCAGACACATGTGAACTGATGGATCTTCCTACCCCACAGCCTGGGCTTTGGTGACAAGAAAGATTATTACTGTAGGCTAGGGACAGGTCTGGCAGCTGGGTGATTAGAGGAGCAGCATTTCAGGGAGTGCAGGAAAGCACTGTAGGTGTAGTCCGTTGGTGGTGGGGGGTTGTTTTGGGGTTTTTCTTTTGTTTTCTTTACCTTTTTTCCTTCCTTCCCTCCTGCCTTCCCTCCTTCCTTCCTTCCTTCCTTCCTTCCTTCCTTCCTTCCTTCCTTCCTTCTATACTAGTCACCGATAAAATGACTTGGAACTGGACCTGGAATGTCAATATCAGACTCTTCGTGCTTCATTAGACAGAGCAAAAGAGTAGTCAGCATGATTTCCACAGACCTAGTTGGAAAACCAATTAGCATAGCATTCCAACATGTTCATCCGGTTTTATATTTTTACGTGGTATCAAATGAGCATGTCCTTTGATTTCTACCCTTTTAATAAAAAAATCTTGTAGTTTGAAAAGACTTATGCGAAGGAAATTCTGACAACAAGGCAAGGAAGTATTTTTCAGTTTTGACTAAGAACTCTTCAGACAGTTACTTTCTAGACTTTTTTTATTAACTAAATTTTTAATGATGAAATATATGCCTGAATTATTTCTGTGCCTCAGTACAGCACAGAGGAATGATCTTGAGTTATTTTAACGGCTATACGAACTCAGACTGATTCTGTGATCACTGTTCCAAATCTTTATTTGCTATAATAATTTTCTCCTAAGTTCAATACATTTAAATCAATATTGATAGTGTAAATATAAGAGGTTATTTTAACTACGGTGATTTTCAGCATTCACATCTCGAAAGATTTTTAAAATGATTAATCAAAGAATAATTAGTTCAGTCACTGTGATGCAGGTAAACAAATAAATATGGATCTTATTATCTCTTTAAAATGCTCACTTAATGATGTATTTTCTTACTTTGTATCATCATGTAACAGTACTGTGGGAGTATTACTATACAGACTGCAATGTCTGCCTTTCTACGTAATAGGTTTTAAGGGCCAGATCTTGCAAATTTTTACACGTAGATTTAACTCTGCTGAGATAGCAAGTTCTCTGTAGCTCAGTGGGAATGCTCCCATGTACAAAGTCAAGTATGTACAGGTCAATGTACACACCAGAGGGCTACTATAGATATGGATGGTTGAGGGGGGGGTGTTTTTTGTTATTTCTTTTTACTTTTTTTCCTGCAGGTTATCATCAAGCATATAATAATTATTAATTTAAGTATAGTATGTGTACATATATATATATGTGGATGGATACAGGGGGGTGTACGTGTATGTACAATAGATATCGAATCATAGAATGGTTTGGGTTGGAAGGGACCTTTAAGGGTCATATGGTCCAACTGACCCTGCAATGAGCAGGGACATCTTCAACTAGATCAGGTTGCTCAGAGCCCCATCCAACCTGATCTTGAATGTTTCCAGGGATGGGGCATCTACCACCTCTCTGGGCAACCTGTTCCTGTTTCACCACCCTCATCACAAAAAACTTCTTTCTTATATCTAGTGTAAATTTACCCTCTCTTAGTTTAAAACCATTATCCCTTGTCCGATCGCAACAGGCCCCACTAAAAAGTCTGTCCCTGTCTGTCTTATGGGCCCCTTTTAGTACTGGAAGTCCACGGTAAGGTCTCCTTGGAGCCTTTGCTTCTCCAGGCTAAACATGCTTATATACTTCTTTGTATATATTGCATCTTATATATGACAAATTATTATATATTTATATGTACCCATACATGCACAGACACACCAATTCTGGTCATACAAATGAGATTCCTTTTGATTTCTTTAACTTTAGAGTATGGACACTTTCAACTCTGTTCAGTTAAAAGCATTAAGTTGATAATTTAGGACCATTCATTTACTGCCCATATTTACAATGTTGTTGCACGTAACTGAATAGTTAACTGAATGAGAACATATAATTAAAGAACATGGATCATATACTAAATGATTTTTTTAGATGGAGGAAAAAAAAATTATGTATATTTTGGTTCAACAATAAAAGATCACTTTCTGCACAGAACCAGGTTACAGTTTCAGATCAGAGGCCCCTCAAAAAGACAACTTTGATATACTGAGGGCAGCTGATAGTAAGATGAGGCAATATAAAGCATTAGATTTAGTGAAAAGGTTGTTGTTGATGGCGTTGTTGGATTTTATGGAAGAAAATATCTAACATTGTTTGCTAGTACAAATGGTAAAAGAGATTACAGTGACTTTTTTTTTTAATTTAGATGATATATTAAAAGGTAAGACTCGTTTTTCAGGGATAACTATGCGTTTCCACTGAATAAACAGTAGTGGGATTTCACAGTTTTTACTGAGAACTTGTGTGCTACTTGCTATGTAAGGCTCATACAGGCTGAGTTCCAGTGTTAGGGACAAGCTCCGGTTTTGCTGTATACCCAGAAGTGTGTTTTACTGAGATTTAAATATTAATTATAGTTATATTATAGTTATTATATATATATTATATATAGTTACATATAATTATATTAATTAATTATAATATTTTTTTCAATTTGAGATACCAATGCTAATATGTAATTTCTAGAAGTACAGATTTCAGTGCATCAACCTGCTAGGCTCATTTTCCAAAATAAATACCAACTTCTTTAGTCACGTAAGTCCTCCGCTTGAGTAGCCAGGAGAGATTCAAATGTGTCCTTTACATTTTTTGTCCTCCCCAGTTATCTGTCTCTTACACTGAAGGAGTGTCCTTCTCAACAGATCTAAGTGTGGCACAGTCTGCCTTCTAACTTCATTTCCACCCAAAAGTCTATGTTGCAAGTGGGCTGTCAGTTTGAGCCACCTGGTGGCATTCAGCTTTCCTGGTGAGTCTCAAACTATTGGGCTCTAACGTGTCTCAGAGGCTGCAGTCAACCCTTACCCAAAAGCATGCTGCATATAACTGGCAAGTTTGGTCTTCACTAGACCTGCAAGATTTGTCTTCATTGCTGCATTGCTTTCTAAGCCAGCCTTTACAGACAATTTTAAGACTTAAAGCCTGCCAGTGGGTCTCTGAGGTGGCTGCAGAAGAGGAATGACATGTTGTTTGTTGTAATGATGTTTGTAATGGAGACCTGAAATCACTTGTTGATTGTCACAAACTTAATTTATCCAGAGCAAGCCCCAAGAGCTTCAAACTTTTCCATCACTTGAAACTTCAGGCAAGTGCAGCACTGTCACGAGAACTATTGTCAGGATTTAAATTCTGCCCAGATTGTCTGGGTAAGGTGGTAAATATTCACATCCTTCATCCTTTGTTCCCTTTTATTGTAAGAGCTGCCTGTCTTTCTCAATTTATAGAGAGGTACCAAATGTAGCATAATGAAAACCCTATGTGCTGTAACACCAAATAACATTTAGTATTGAAAAAATAATAGAATCATAGCATAACTTAGGTTGGAAGTGATCTCTGGAGGTCATGTAGTCCATGCATGGCTAACTTTATAGTTAGATCATCTGTAAAGAGGTCCCAGGGTCCTGTCCAGTCAGGTTTTGAAATGGTCTTCCGTAAATGAGAACATGTTGGCGGGATGTTATATAACAGCCTCACACAAGGCTTTTGTATGTGGAAACCCAAAAGAGAGAGAAGGAGCCTGGAAACATTTCTGGGTCCATCATTTAGGATACAGCTTGAGAGTCTGTCCCCATGTATGTGGTTCACTGCAAATAGCTGAAGTGCTCGTCCCAGGCAAGAATATTTGGCTGTTCTAGAGCCTCATTTTCAGAATTTTCTCTCCCTGTTGACCCTATTTCTTCTCTGATAAATTTTAATGCTTATGCATTTTCTCAAAGAGGAGGACTAAACCGTAATAGAAACTTTGATGAATATTAATTTTAATAGGTTATAGTTACTAGGGTACCAAGTGTTAAGTAGATGCTATAATATTAGATGCATTCCTGAATTGAATAAGTATTTTATCAACAAGCATGAGGTGGGAATTTCTGCATTACTTAGACTGCATAACTCATTCATGGATTTTGTATCTCAAATGACTGCCAGTAAAATCTTCGTGACAATATGAGGTATTTGCCTTAACATGCATAGTTTGAATACAAACAATTTCAGAATTAATGCACAAAATTTTTACTTTTTATTGACTATTTTTCTTTTATTTCTGTTCTCTTACACCTGACATTTTATGTGCTATGATTCCAGTTGGACAGGAAATTACCATGACTATAAGAAAATAACCTTACTAATAGAAAATAGCCAATTATGTAAAGTTTCCCGTCATAGGCCTGAAGAGTCAAAATACTGGACCTTAAGCCTGTCAGCTGTTAGAATTGAACACTGTTCATTTTATACCTTTTATCAATAAATCTTTACTCACAGTTTTACAAGAGGAAAGAGGGGGAAAACTGTTTACAAGATAATTTGAAAAATTAGGCTAAAGTTACTCAAAGATTATTGCTGTTAACAGTGATGGAAAGCAAAGATGAATTAGTTAATGGAGCTCAGATGCAGCAGTCAAAAGTATACAGTAGATCTACCTTTTCACACAAAAGTGCAAATTATCAGAAAACATGAGACATGAGACATACGTAAATTAAAAAAATGTGCAAAAATATGTAAACTATTTACACATTTATTCAAGTGCATTTGTTTCAACTCTTTTTAGTAGTTGTACATGTATAAACATTGAGATGAAATTTAATAAGCATTAAACTATTACTTATCAAGATGTGTGAGACTGAAATAATGAATGGATACAGTTTATAATGTGCTTGAATTTGTAATTCTTGTCCTGAGATATTGTTTATTTAAAACAATGTCATGCTGATATAATGTGGGCTGTGTTTTCTGGAGCAACAGTGGTGTTAAAGATCCACCTAAACGTGATACATGACTTGACCATGAAGTTGCTTTGCATGGAAACCTTCTTTTCAAAACTAGCTGCTTTGTATGAAGTGAAATCTCCTTTAAAAAACAGTTAAAATGCACTACAAAAGTGTTTTCAAATATTTAAGGGTGTAAATCTAAAGAAGAGAAATCTAACACAAGCAAGTTAAGAACTTGCCCGCATATGTGGAGAGTTTTGCTAAAAATTTGATATTTACTCTTTTTGTTATCACTAATAGCATAATTCCTCTTCAAAACATTGAAAGTTTAAAACTTTTTCAAGTATTTAAAAACTGTTACAAATCACAATGTGAAGTTCATTGGCAATATGTGGTTTGTGGATAGATGAGCGTGGATACATGCCTGTGGCTGTTACTAAATATATTGATAATGTGCACATTTTTGTTTACTGCAAAAGTAAGTCATAATATACAGTCAGGCTTAACTTCCTCAAAAATTATAATCGTAAAGTGATTATAAAACACATCTTGCAGTATGTTGTATTTTCCAAATGTTATATTGTGCTATTAGAAATACCTGAAGCCAAAAATACTCTCTTTTTGTCAGTTCTGAATACCAGGTTTACTGAACTGACTTGGTAGTCACAGAAATAAAGCTCAGGTGAATATTCTCTTTGAGAGATGATGAAGCTCAACTATAATTAGCATGAATATTGTATGTATTGTTACATATACTCTAAACAATGGAAAGAAATTGTTTAGGAGTTTAGTCTAGAACTGGATGGGTTTTTTTTAAATGGCAGTCAGGATAAATTGAACCAAAGATTTAAAAAGTACTTCTATAACTTTTTGAAAATTTCTGCGGTTAATTTCCTCTGAAGTAAATATTGAGATCTGAAGAAATGTCATCTGGTCAGCGTGCCTGCTAGTTGGGGTCTTTCTAAAGAAGAATGTTATATTTTGGGCTCTGCAAAAATAAATTAAAAAGTCGTGAAAAAGGAGGAAAAATAGCATTCAATGCTAAAATATAATCTTCAGATAGCTGAAGGGACTTCCAGATTTTTAACTGCATGTCACTTTTTTCCTACTATTTTCCACTCTTATGATTGTTTGGTACAACAGACAAGTCTGAGGCAGCATGAAAAATGTACCAATTTAATAGGTAAATTCTACCTAATAATTTCATAGGTTTACTTCTTTTGATGTCTTTCCATAAGATTTTTTAATTTGGGGGAGAAGATCCTGCTTTCTTCAAACCTCACAAAGACTTAAACCTCTTGCTTTATGTAGAGACATCAGATTAAAGTTAGCCATGGAGCTATGATTATTTCTCCATAGTAATCTGACTGTTTGACAGTACTTCAGAGTTCACTCCAGTGAACAGAGTGCACAACACCAAAGGGACTTACCATTTGGTTGTTCTCAGCACCTTGCGAGCCAGGAGATGTAACAATACTTTCAATTTTTTTGTGTGAATTTCAGTTGAGCCACATTTTTGTTCTTATAGATCAGCTTGCTTGAATGATAATAACATTCATCTTGTTAGCATAGTGTAATTTAAATATACTGTAGCACTGTACAAAATTCTGTTCCATTCAGCGGAATCTCTGTTGCCCCCTTTTTCAGATGACGGTTGCTGCTGGTACGAGCATTGAGAATAACATTCAAAGGACCATATCCTGCCCTAATGTATGTTCAAAATATCTTGGATTTTTGTGTAATTTAAATGCGAAGCCTTCTTATGTGAATTTGATATTTTGTTGCCCACAGAAGCTTGTGCATCTTGAGGTTACTTCACATTATATATTTCAGGGTCAATGAATATTGTACTACAAGTGAGGTCTCAGCCTACCAAAATTACTGAATTACTGTCATTTTTTTCTATATGGTTTGATGGTGCAGCAAAAAAAAGACAATGGTAATATATTCACAGTTCCTTCTGCATTTACCTTGCTTCCCACCCAGCTCAATGCTCCTGTCACTTGAAATCAGTAGAACAGCAATAGGCAAAATGAGGAAAAACAGTGAGAGGCTATATTTATTCTACTTAATCTTGTTTTAAATTGGATTTTGTTATGAAGATGTGTAATACTAAATTTGGAAGGAAGGTAATTTCATTTTTCTTCCTTAAAAAAATATATCCCATGGCTTAAACTGGGGGAAGGGAGGAGTTACTATTGCTCATGAAAGGCAGAATAAGAAATCTATTTTGTTAACAAAAGAAGCAAATTATTCACTTGTAGTATAATAGGTCATTTATCTTTTTTTAGTAAACTATTCAGATAATGGAAAGTCATTGGGCCAAAATCAAACTCTTACAGATTAATGGGAAACATTAATGAGACGTTGTGATGTACCACTGAGAAAAACTGGTTCTGCATTGTATAGAAGCTATTTTTTTATCATGTAATGTGTGTAATAATTTCTTTTTCAGCTAAAGATTATCATGTTTATAGGAGGACTGGCAGAAGGAGATCTGGATAAACATTTCCATTACTTTAAGTTCTTTTAAGATATAACAAAAAATCAAAGTACAAATACAGTACAGTAAAAATAACTAATAACTAAGACAAAAAATACGGTGATTTAATATTGGCAAGAAGTTAGTTTGTCCTCCCTATCCGGGAAAAGTATTCCACATCTTAAAAGAATCTTTTTTCTGGAAAGTTTATGTTCTTGAGGGAACACAGAGAAATTATTTACACTGCAGTCTTAGAAGATACTGCATCTAACTATCTGAATCATTATGGATTTATGAATACATTCCTTGAATGGACCAGTATGGTAAATTCTTGGCTATGATATGTACTGTTTGATTCCAGTTTCATCCTTTCTTCTATGCAGAGGAAAGAAGCTTCCTCAATACATAATGTATGATTAATTTCCAATCTTACAGTTTTTCAACCTGACTTTAACTTCTCCAAGGCAATTTTAGTACTTCAGTCTGCAAATGGTACTATTTTTAATGGAAGATAGTAATATGAGATATAATAATATGACAGAAAAATAAAAAAATGCAGGATTTCAGATTTAGTTATGGGGTCTTTTAGTTTGTTTTCTTTTTTTTGAAAAGTACATTAAGACAGGCTCTAAATATGTTTTCTTAAAAGAATGAAATAAACCAAAAATTCAGAGGTTGCCTTTTATTCTTTGGATTATAACTGTTACCACTGAAATCAGTAAACAATTCATTAACTGCCATTGAACAAGAATATCCTTATTCTTGCCTTTAGTGTTCACAGAAGCTGTCATTGTAAACTACAGTTCTTAATTATCCCTCATTTTTAATTTTGTTCCTTCTCTTCGGACTTCTGTGAGGATTTTTTTTCTCCAAAAAAAAAATCAACCTGCACAAGAAAGGGGATAAAATTTAGAATTCATTAAATGCTGTTCTAACTCCATCTCCTGATTTTCCTGTCTCAAGTTTAATGCGGAATTTAATGTTGTTATCTCTGCTCTAGAGACAGTGGAGGCTAGAGTCAGTCTCAAGTGTTCGGTTTCTGAAGGTATCAGTCTCTCCGTTGACTAAAAAAGGACCTAAAAGGCCATCTTGGCTTAGATACCTTGCTTATAGGTGATTAAAATTAAATAAGGTAAACCCTGTTTTCCCAATTTAAGATGATGTTTAGGACAAGAATTACCTCACCGAACTGTAGCCTCCTAAAAGCCTGGTGTTCAATTAATCTGTGATGAAGCCGCTTTCAATTAGGAAAACAAGGTAAACCATTTGAAGAATCATCCCCTCTTAAGATAGCTTGGATGGATTGTCACTGAGGGGTCTTTTAACTTAAGCAGTAGTCTTATCCTAGACACTAAAGACCATCATCAAAGCTGAAACTTGAAAAAAAAATGTAATTCCTCGGTAGGTAACAGTGAAAAATCTTGCAGTTCAGTTGAAAGATTAGGCTTTAATATTTCCCTCCAAGATCTCTCCATGAACTAAAAAGAATTCTCAAATTGTCTTTAATAAAAAAGTTAGTTCCCAATCTAGATTTCACTTTTAGTGTAAATAGACTAAAAATAAAAAATTTCATGTTTAAAACTGCTGTTTATTTCCTCCCCAGGGGAAAATAACACAGTTCAGTCACAAAGGGTGTGAAACAAGCTCTTGACATTATTTTTACTTCTACCCACAGTCATTGTCAAGTGGTTGTGAGGCCTAATTTTAGATTCTCACTTTATAAATAGGTGCAAACAACAAAATTCTTAACTCTGAAGCCTCTTAGGAAGGAGACACAGTATTTGTTGTGTTCAGACTTCCAAATAATTCTCAATGAAAGTTCATCTTATGCAGATGATTTTTTATACTTGAATTCCTCAAATTCCTTTTCAGTTTTATCAGATTTTTAAATTTATAATTATTAATGATTGAAAGTCCTGTTAGGTACAAACTTTTGAGAGACTCTGTTGGATATTGATGTTAGATACTCTGTTCAGAGGCAGAATAGGACCCTTACCAACATCTACGTGTCATCCAAATGCACAAAGTCTTCATCAAAAGCGAAGAGTGGAAATCTGCACTTACCCTTTCACCCAGCCTCGTGCAGGGAGGAGAGGAAGGGAAGGCAGTTCTGCTTTACAAGTACGTCTCTTGGCACAAGATTTGTCTTGGGACACTGTAACAATTGCAAAAGCAGATCCAGCTTCAATTTAGAGAAATACTGTAACTGAAAAGATTCATCCAAAACTTGAATAATTGCAAAGTGTTTTATTCATTCCTAAATGCTCTATTTTCCTGAGGATTGAAAGCTGTTTATGTAGCCATTCGTTACTGAATAAAACCTGGCTCCTTAGACTTTTAACAAGTACACTTTTATATTATGACTGATTGTTCTTATGCTAATTAGAAAAAAATTGCTGAAGGAACAACTTAATGCACTTTGTAATATATGAGAAAGAAAATTAATTAAATCATTTATTTTATTCCATTGAATTCCAAACCCGCAATTACCTGTGTGAACCATAGTTTTAATAACTGACATTAAGGCTGTCGAATCTACAGCTGAAAATGTTTGAATGCATGGTAACTTTTCAATTATTGGGCTACATTATTCTGAAATGTTTTCTGCTTTCTTGTAATTACCATGAATTGCACAACTTTGTATTTCTGCCTTTTGTAAAAGGGATAGCTGTGGAGGATGTTCTCAGAAGCTTAAAATTTTCAGTCAGTATATAATGCACTGGTTCGGCATCTTAATCACATGGCATTGATTATACAGTTAGAATTAATTATAAAACTCAGTTATTTAGTCAAAAAAAGCACAATATATTTTATTTGGCTTTTCTGGCTCTTAATCTCAGACCTAAAACCTATTTCTAGAAGTACTCCTCTAGAAGCAGAGTTTGAGATGCTAAAACTGTACAGAAAACATAGACTAAATTTTTCATCAGACATATGTGCTAAAATATTAAAAAAGCTATATTAAGCCTGAGTAGCATCTCTTACTGGTATTAATAACAAATGTAAGCAGGTTTTTAAACAGAAAGGGTGCATATTACATTTTTTTGCTAATAGAAATACACTGCAAATCTTGCAATAAAAGTGAAAATCAAGAAGAAACTGCAATATATTAAAAACTGAGAACTCTGATATAATGATAATTTTCAAGTTACAATTTTGTGGTCAGTTTCCCACAAATGAAAAAGTCTAATTTGCATGCTGTTGCTCTGTGAAGTTTACACCTCCACAGTCTTCATTATAGGCCTCCATTTACCTTTATTCCCACATAAACTTTCTGTTTTCTATTTCTCATTATTATAAATTGTTTACACGACAGAAGCTGAGTGAGGAAATTGATATTATATGCAATAGTAATATGCTGTTGCAGTTTATTTCCTTCTCTTATGTGTTGTTTAGTGGGATAATAGAAGACACTTAACTGCTAGGTTTGCTGTCTTTCATGCAAGATATCCCAAATTTTGGCTGTATCTCTCTCTCTATATATGTACTATTTTTATAGATAGGTCTTTAAACAACCACTAGAATTGCTGTATACTTTGAAAACACTGTTTCTTGATAAGCAGTAATTTCTGTAGATGTACTCTTAAAGTGTTCATGCTTTCTAATATGCCTGGATGGACATTACTGACGGATATAGAGTCATTTAGACAGAATTGTGTATCATACTTTGATATCTCTATGACATTACTTGACGTCTGGAAACAGTGCAAGGTAATGGTCCGAACAAAGGCAGGACACTTTGTATGCAGATCCAGTTGCTGTGGTTGCATGACCTTGAGCTTCTGCAAAATGGCAGTATAAATGCTCCTTTTTTTTTTTTTTTACAGCTCTTAAGGTCCACAGTAAAAATGTAAACAGCAAAATACAAAAGAAAATGGTCACAGGTATTAAACATGCTGTGTTTCCTTCATTCGGAAGAGCAGAACTTAAGTCCTTGGCTTTTTAAAACAAAATTGCTCTATATAGTAAATGAAAACATACTTCACTGCATATAACTACAAAGAAAACTATTTATTTAATTTTAATCAAGTGAAAACCCAATGCATGTTGTTATTGCACTGTCAGCTGTTCAACTACTCTTTCATGGAAAAGCCACATTTGTTCTTTCTAAAGAGATACATACCTTCAGGAATTCTTCATAGAGGTAGCCACAAGTTTTAGAGTAATTACTTTGAAAATACAGAACTTCTTAATTTCCATCATATGTGATTTAGGCTGTTTTGTTTGGGTAGATGTTTTTCTTAATTACATAACTTAATGTGTATAAACTTTTAATATCAATGGTTTTTATCATCTTATGGCTTTAGACAAAATACAGAGCATATATATAGACATTTTCTACAGTAGTTCCATAGGAAAACAGCATTTTGCTTATATTTTACCAAATTGGACTGTTATGCGGCATCTTATAAAACTGCTGGTTTTCATTCATCAGCAGTCTTAATTCTTTACACTATTTCAAAATGTGTTTTAGGAGGGTTACAGTAAGCCGGGGAGGAGAGAGAGAAAGCTTTGGTAATATACAGATACCTTAAAATATCAGTGTATTTAGTTTTCTCCCAAATGAGAATGAAACTGTACTTCTTATGCTTTCTGGATACTTTTTTTCCTATCAAAGATTAAATCTTGCTTGTTTTCATAAGTTTGTTTATGTGAGTAAGCTGAGCATTCTTTTTCCCATAAGTTTAAGCCAAATACCTTTATTCTCAGGTAAGCTGAAGCAGAAATAACTTTTTCTATCCTGGGAATATTTCTGAGTTTGAGGGGAAAAATTAATTCAGAACTACTACACATAGGAACAAAAAGTCAGAAGCCTAAGCGTAATTACAAACATCCAACCTTTCTCAGGTTGCTATGAGAGCTCCCTGAGCTTTCAGCTCAACTCCTTCAGCTCTTTCTCAGCCTTCATAGGATTCAGAGATTTCATAGAATCGTAGAATGGTTTGGGTTGGAAAGGACCTCAAAGATCATGTCATTCCAACTCCCCTGCCATGGGCAGGGACACCTCCCACTGGACCAGGTTACTCAAAGCCCCATCCAACCTGGCCTTGAACACTTCCAGGGATGGGGCTTCCACAACTTCTCTGGGCAACCTATTCCAGTGTCTCACCACCCTCATAGTGAATTTCTTCCTTACATCTAACCTAAATCTCCCCTCTTTCAGTTTAACCCATTACCCCTTGTCCTAGCACTACATGCCCTTGTAAAAAGTCCCTCTCCATCTTCCCCATAGGCCCCCTTTAAGTACTGGAAGGCTACTATAAGGTCTCCCCAGAGCCTCCTGTTCTCCAGGCTGAACAACCCGAGCTCTCTCAACCTGTCTTCATAGGAGAGGTGCTCCAGCCCTCTGATCATCTTTGTGGCCCTTCTCTGGACTCACTCCCTCTTGAAGCTACAAACCCATTTCATGTGATCACCTGACACTTCCAAGTCTCAGACCCTCTTGGCATATAGATGTCTTTTTTTTTGTCCGTGGAAGGAGAAATATTGTAGGGAGGTTTCCTTGCTCAAGTTTTCATCCAAGCTCCATAGTTCAAAGTCTTCATGAGTAACTTCATTAACAAATAGACTTGCAAACAGAAAAGCAATTTCAGTTCATTCTCACTGACAATGACTGTGCAATCCTATATTTTGATCATGACACGAATTCTTTGGCCCTCATCTCCCATTTCCCTGCCACAGGGCCAGCAAATCTCACTGTGCAGCTCAACATTTCTGCCTCTGCTCCAGACCTCATGACAGGCAATGAGCTGGCAGATCCGCCACCTGGCCAACTGTGCCAAGTGTGTTAAATCCTAAGGTAGAAAGGGATAGCAGCAATGCACTGCAGCCGGGGAGATGTATCACTGGCAAATGTATGTCTTAGCAAGAGCGTGGTGTCCTGGTCCTCAAGTATGTGACTGTGCACTCATGGTAATGCTGTTACGTGCACAGCGTTGGTGTCCCCGCGTACCTCTGCAAGCACTCCAGCACTTTTCCATTCCATTTAGACTGACACAAACCTGATGTGTTGATTACACTCATTTGAGAGACTGAAAATTGCAAAATGGAAATCAGGAATTAGGAGTTGTAAAAGAGTTAGCAAGGGATTTGCAAGGAACATGCTCAGATGGTACCTAAGTTGTTCCACACCCTTTTGATTTTAATTTTTATGTGGACATAGTACCATATGATTAGCTCTGGTTTTGACTACAGCATACCAATTTATAGGTGCTTATCTGTTGAGTCCTGGGAGAGGAAGCAACTTTAAAATCAGTACATCAATATCATGATGAAGAGTATTATATGAAAAAAATCTTGCCTGGGTTCACAGAAACTAGATGTTACTGGACAGCTGTGCTGAGCAGATCCACTAAGGACCCTTAAGCGAGGCATTCCTCTCTCTGTGTCCCACTGAGAGGCTTAATTGTTGTGGTGGGCTGATCTTGGCCCTCTCTCCATCAGGACAGGGGGAGAAAACAGGATGAGAAAGCTCACAGGTCGAGATAAAGATGGGGAGATCACATACCTGTTACCACTTGGGCAAAACGTGCCAATTAAAATAGATTTGGATGTTGAGAAACGAAGACAAAAAACTAAAATAACACCTCCCACATAACCCCACCTTTTTTCCCAGGCTCAGCTTCACCCTTCCCTCCCAGCCTCTCCCCCCCGAGCAGCGCAGGGGGATGGGGAATGGGGGCTGGGGTCAGCCCGTTCAGCTCCTCTCCGCTGCTCCGTCTTCCTCACGCTTTCCCCTGCTGTGCTGCGGGGTCCCCCACGGGCGGCAGTGTGGAAATCTGCTCCCGTGCCTGGAGCACCTGCTCCTCCTCTTCCTTCTCTGACCTTGGTGTCCGCGCTGTGCCTTCTCACTCCCTTTTCCTTTCCCTCCTGCTTTGCCCTTGTGGCATTTTTTTACCCTTTCTTAAATACGCTTTCCCAGAGGTGCTGCCACCGTGTCTGAGGGGCTCAGCTCTGCCCTGTGGGGGAGGTCGGTTGGAGCCGGCTGGAACCGGCCCCTCCTCACAGAGGCCCCTGCAGCCCCCCATTGCCAGTGCCCGGGCACCTGCGCCCCGTCCACGTGTGAATGCTCTGATCATGCCTCACACACAGGAATCTACAAACAGGGATGAGCACTGCGCTTGTCCATCTAGTAACTGAGAGGCAAACGTCCAGCTTTCAGACTCCTCTGTAAGCCAACATCTGCAAGAGCAGATGAAGACAACTTCATCACTAGAGGCTCTTTCCCTCTTGAGCTCATACCACATCTCCAACCAGCTTCCATGTGCTTTCGAGAAAGGAGCTGAGAAGAGCAGAAGCACTTACCTAGCATTTTCCATTTTCGTCTAGACTTCCCCATTTTGGGCTTTTGGGTTTCTCCACCCCCCGCCCCCTTCTTCTGAGACATGTCATAAGTAAGGAGGCTTTCAAGCCACAGAAGAAAGATCTAGATTTGGAAAGAACTATGTTTTGCCTGACTTTTAAAGGAAATCTATGTATATGAAGATCTCCTTTAGGGAGAAGAGCAGATTTTCATTGGTGGGGTAACGTTTTGCCTCAGTATTATTACTGAAAAAAATGTTAGTCCTATCACCAGAAAATAGATGGGAGGAAATCATTCCGTGGCAGACATTTAATGCATGAGAAAAAAAAAAGTTAGATAACAGTGATGCTCATAGATACTGTTGTTTACTACTCTTCTGGAATTTACATTTGTCTTGGGAAACAGAGATACTGAGGAGCCACCAGCTGTTAAAGACTGAGAAATAACTCATTTGGCAAAGGCCAATCGGCAAATTCCTTTGCAAGAATAGAAGAACGCCATCCGTCCCTTTGCTGTACCTCCTACTCTGGTCCAAATGACACGGCTGCCACTTTCCTGAACACTTTTTATTCTGAGTTAAGAGGGATGAAAAGAGAGCTTGACTCTTTGCTGCAGCTATTAGCAGGCTGAGTCATCATCCCTTTCCAATAATGTAATCTCAGTTTTATTCCGTTTCAAGGAGCTGTATTCACTTTAACACCATCATGAATCAAAATAAAGTTTACATGCCAGCTTTCTTACTGGTCTGTACAAAAAAATATGCCAAACACAAAGCCAACAATAGTCAAAACTGTCCCCCGACCAATGCAACACTGGGAGACACTGTCTTTGAAAGATGACTAGTGTGCTTCTTGGCAAATATGAGCCTAAATCGATTTAGAAAATCCTTTTCAATTTTTATTTATCTGTCTTTGCCACATGGCTGTCAAGTACTGTGATTTTGTTAGCATCACAATGTAAAGTCATTTTTAATCTATTCAAGGCATATTTCTGTTCTGCACTTTTTCTGCACTACAGATTTGGAAAGTTGTACTAAGTTAGGTTCTACTCTGGGTAAGTCAGTGAGGAGGGAGTTAAGATAGAAACATGAGTGTCCTCATCCTGAAGAGTTAGGACCAGGACCTGTGAAAAAGGAATCAACTCAGATTCAGTTTATTTTTATGTTTAGTTCTCAAGGAATCCTTCAATTAAACTAAGTAATGAGAACTTGAAATTCCTTATTTTCATGGGGTTTTAATTGACAACAGTGGCAACTTGCAGTTTTTTCTTCCTTCTGATTATATTGAAATAGTTAATGGGAAAGAATATCACTTTATAAAGCAACCAGATTTTTTTTCTAATAATATTATACTATGTTAAAATGCACAAAATACACTTTTACAATGTGTCCAATAGTGAAATTGTTTGAATTACATTAAACAGATCATTCAAAGTCTCAAAATGCAATTACTTAAAATCTGAATAATTGTGAACGTTTAAGCTTATGTAAACTCGTGGACATGCTGTTTTTTTACAAATGATGATAAGGTTTTGATTGAATCTTCTAACACATTTTAAAGCTGAAGTTAAATATACATATTAAGGATGAACATTCATAATTTAATATGTATTTAGCCAAAGTTTAAAAAAAACATTTTTTTACCCCTATGTGGAAATCTTTATTTTTTATGAAAATACATGCTAAGCTGCATAGTGAAAGTGTAAAAGGAGAGCCAAAATATGACAGTAAACAACTAGTTCACAGAGCATCAGTATTAGTCATGTTCATGCTACTTTTAATATTGTTGCGCAACAGTTCAGCACTGCTGTCCTGGTCTTAAACCTTCACAGAGTGGCAAATTGTGCATTTCTATTGTGAAGTCTGTAAACACAAGGGTTTGATGTTTGATGGGTCATTGCATCCACCCTGTGGTTCTTGTTTGCTGCTCATGGCTGCGATCAGAGCCCGTTGGTGTTCCCGCCTGCCCTGCCTGCTGGGGTGTTGCTCTCCCTGCCAACAATGGTGTCAGGTACAAACCACTCTGATTTACACAGGGCACATCCAACCTTGTGACTGGAAAGAGTATCTTTTCCTCAACATAGGTATAGCTGAGGTGAATAAGCTGCCAGGCAAATTTGATTTAAAATTGAATCAATTTCTAAAACCATTTAGAAATGGTTTCGAAAAATGTAGCTATAACCTATGTAAATGCATCTAAATTCCTCAGAAGACAGTCAAAGGGATTGTATGTGTGACACATCATGAGACAAATCAGTTGCTTTAGAGGCTTAAAATGGTATTTCTTCAATCTAAATCCCATAATGCAAAACTGTCATTTAAAATGGCAGTAGCTGCCGGTATTGTGGTTGCTAGCTGTAACAACAGCACTAGCGTAGAGTTGGAGAATAACATGTGAGTTTTGAGGACAACATAACACCCACAGATGTTCAGAAAACCCCACTCAAGCTTTGCTCCTATGCTCAGTGTTTAAACCTGCTCATAAAATTGAAATTAAAATCACTGTAGACTCTAAACCAAAGGCATTTGATGGATCATATAATCAGATTAGAGCTAGAACTTCAGTACTGCTAATAGTTAATGTTGACTGATCCTGAAACGTACTTTTCATGTTGGGGTCTCCTGGTCTGTCTTGCTTTTGGTTTATAGCGTTTGTTTAATGAACCTGGGAGCCTTTCTGTCTTGCTGCTGTGGCGCCTTTGCCGGAAGCAAGGGGAGGCAGAGGAGGAAGCTCTCCCATGCAAAGGGAGAAAATCCTGGATTAGAACAAAAATTAGATTAGATTGAAAAGGGCAGCCAAGGACTGGAAGGGGCAAAATAATGATGGATCATTAAGCATGGAGTCTGGAAGCAAGTGGAGGATCAGAGACACCAGTGGGAGCAGGGGCTGGTGGCTGTGGGGAAGGGACAATAATTGAGACAAATGAGAAGTAAGAGTGGAGAAGGAAGTCTTCAATGACACAGCCTTCCCAACTGAAAAAGCAGATCATCGAAAAGAACACTGTTCATGGAAATGTGTCAGGTTTTATGGGAAGGATGTCTCAGGTCTAGAGACTGAGGGAGGGTGAAGGCGTGATGGAGGCCCCCTGAGAAGGTATCCTGGGTGCCAATAGACAAAACTGTGAATGATGATATAATAGTGGCTTGTGTGCATGAGGCGCTTCTGTAGACAACCCTAATCCTGGTACTAGCACCTAAATAACACTCTTGCACTCTTGTAATATAGCCCTTTTACTGTAATTATATATACATACAAATATATTACATTTTGAGTGGCGAGAGAGAAATTTTGTTGTAATTGTTTCCCCAGCCAATACTCTGGTTTATTAAATTGCTAATAGTTGTCTGCTAAGAAGAAACAAACATGCCCCAAGAAAGAAAAGGAATTATTTTAAAGGTCAGTATTATTTAAGCACTTGTTTCATGCTTACAGCAGATTGCAGTTAGAAATAATTGGAAAGCATACTGGTATTGCAAGTGACGGATCAGAGGAAAAAGCTTACACCAAAGATTATGTTTTGAATTTCCTCAGTGCCTCAAGGAAGTCATTGGCTTGGAAATGCATAAATGCTTTATACAATAATAATTGAATATAATACTAAGGCAAGGATTAAACTTGATTTCAGTTTCCCAAGGGAAATGCCAGGGAAAAAAATCTGTACTAAACTGTATATCTCAAATCAGCATGTTTATTTTCTTTATCTGAGGAGCCATCATGACAAACCGTTAAAAGAAATTTGTTAAGAGGAACTCTTCCTCCAATGTTACATTTACATTCTAATGCTGCTGCAGTGTGAGTTAGTTTATATTTGCAAAAAGATAGAAGTGG
Source organism: Dromas ardeola (assembly GCA_013398915.1). Lineage (NCBI taxonomy): Eukaryota > Metazoa > Chordata > Aves > Charadriiformes > Dromadidae > Dromas > Dromas ardeola. Next base: position 235,700 of record VYZM01014602.1, on the reverse strand, counting down.
GAATATCATCCTTCTGTAGAGTTTGAATTTCATCTGACCTTTGAATTGCACTATTACTTTTTCATTCATCTGTAGTAAGCCTATTAAAGGTTACCTGGGTAGTGATACAATGAATTTTGCAACTCTTTTCTTTTTCTGATTAAATTGTTGATGCATTTTGATCTAGGTAAATAAAACAAGCACAAAAAACTGGTCATCTATCAGTTATTTGTTGACTGATCTTTGTTATATCTAATTATTGTATGTATGTAAAATATTTTTTATTTAGATACATCTGTCCTTTGTATTACACATCTTAGAGACCCAACAGTATCAAAATATTACCATCAACAGGCTTATTATTCCATTATTCCCTATCTTGTTTTTCACTTAGTAAAAAGCATAATTATACGGTAAGGCGTAATTATAGGGTAAGAGAGAAGTGTGGAGAGACAGATGATTTGAAATAAGAGAAATATTTAGAAATAAAACAGACAGAACAAAAAGAAACAGATTTAGGGACAAGTGAGCAAAAAGAAACCTTACAAAGATACTTCTAGAAAGGCATCCTGTGATCTGCTAAACATGTTAAACTTTCTCTCTTAAACATATACTTTTTCTATGAATAGATTATTCCCCAGAAAAAAAGTTAACAAATATTACTGCCATGCATTCTTGATTTTGATGCATATTGACTGACTTCTTGGCATTATTATTTTTGCACATTCTTATACAAATGGGAGAAGAATCCTTTTGAGATCTTAGTTTTAAAAGCTTCTCAGGATTAGTCTGATTCTGTCTAAATTTCTGTCCTGAAAGGAGTATGAACATAATTCTGAAAACTGGATAGTGAGAAATCATAATAAATTTTACGTAAGCGAATATTGTCTCCATTTTTTAAAATACTAATTTTAAAAATACCTTTGAAGAAATAACCTTTTTTTTTTTTTTGTAAAACAAAAAGTAAAATGAGTTCTTCTGTCTTCTCTACAGTAACATCCTCCAGCCAGAGATCAAAAACTCAATTAATTTTTTCATGATTTATGGAATCAACTAGTCCTGCATTTGAGGAATAGATTAATTTTGAGAGAATTGAGAAATAATCAGTGGAGGATACTTCGAAGCATGGATGCACAGTTAGATTTAGATGTGGAGCATGTGCTGGGAGGCTGGTTTCCTCTCGTAAGTCCTTAACATCTTCTTGTCATGGGCTCCTTCTGTGCCTTCCCTTGAAGGGCATGATCCCTACCAGGGAGAGGGGGAAAGAGAGCAAGAGTGTATTTGGTTACAAGATTACAAGAACACAAGCAGAACTGTTTCCACTTTGCAAAATTATCAAAGAAATAAAAATAGCTTGTGTGTATTGCGAAAAAAACCTTAGTGGATTCCAAAAGTGATAGAAGTACGTCTTAAAATGGCCTATTTTTTCTGGTGAATTGAGTAAGTACTTTACTATTGACTTCAATATATTTTGCTCATTTTCATCAGATGAAAATTTGGCACTTTGTCTCTTTGATCTACTATTTTTGCTATAGCAAAATAATTAGAAAATTACTGAAATATTATTAGCTCGAGCTTACACTAGAAATCTATTTCTTCTTGCAGTCATGCAAAAGGAGTTTTATATTTCCATTTAGTTTCAGAAGGGTTTTTGGAGCTTTTTTCAGGCAAGTATCATTACAGAAGCTTTATTAGGAACTGTTAACTTTTAATTAGTTTTCTTTTTCAAATATGGTCCTCAAATTTCATAATACATTTTTATTTGTTCTATAAACAGTGTCTTTGATATTTCTCTTAAAGCAGATGGTAATAGATACAGAACTAACCACGTCTTCAACTCAGTTGATTTTAAACTATTGGATAAGCATCAATATTTTCTTGAAAAGGAATCAATTTTGGTTTATAACTATATGCTTAGTTTGAAAGATGAAGTTTGAAAAGATGCAGTTATTTGAAAAGATGCAGTTTCTCAAGATGTATTGTTTACTATTAAATCCAGGTAATCAATATGTGATTTACCTGCCTGGTAATTAAAAAGAATATGTTTTGTCATAAATTACATGGATTGTAGCTGGAAAGTTTTGACATGGTACTATGCTGCCACACTGGTAGTGTTTCCTCATTTTTGTTTTCTCACACGTTTACACCTGTTTTAACTCAGAACTCAAATCCAAAAGAAGTTGGTAAAAGCAGATAAAGGGTAAAAATAGGACTAAGATGTCACAATATGTTTAATATTTCTAATTTGACATATATAATGTGATCTATATGACATAGACATATATGACGTATCAAATTGCATTTTGCAGTCACAATTAGTCCACAGTAGGTCCATTTTTTCTCCAGGAGGCCGGAAAAGACTGGAAATGATAGTGAGTTTCAGTCCTGTGAATTACAGAGTCACCAGCAACAAGCATACTGCTCACGCATGGGAACTTCCTGGGGGCTTCTGTAGGAAAAAAAACATGTGCTTCCTAGGCACTGTTTTACAGTTTTCTTCCATAGGACAGTCTGATCTTATGACCTCCTGCCCACAAACAGCATAACATTCCTGTTATTTTTCTGTTCTTACATCCCTTGGAGGACAAGTCCAAGCTTTTACGGTGGTACACTTTGAAGATCTCATTTAAGCTCCAACTCCAGAACCAGCTGTCCAGGTGGCAAAGACCTGGGGGCAGTCTCAGCATGCAATAGGTTTAGTTTCTTCTGCAAAGAAAATATACCTTACAAAGTAAGGAGACAGGTTTTCAGGGACTATCTTACAGTTTAATTCCTTTTTGGTGATGATAAATGTGTGACCTGTGTCCATATATTTTAGCTAGTCCAAAATCCTCCAAAGGTATCCCAGAAGGCATGCCATCCTCTTCACTTCTTGGTCTCCCCTTAAAATACTCTATTCTCACTTGACAAAAATCATGACATTTTTGTGGTTATTGATTCATTAGTGTATCTAAAACCAGTTTGTGCAGGGTCCCGTGGAAAATTACATTTTTATGAAGATCTGACCTCTAGCAAACTGTCTACTTTTATTCTTCACTCTAGAGCTGCGCCTGAGGATGAGGTCTTCTTCAGACTGTATCTCTGTCACAGCTCGTGATATCATGCACTCTCCAGCTGTGAGCAGAGGAAATGATGTTGTTCTGGTTCTATAAATGAACTGTATTTGGCCTGAACAAAAGCATTTTCCCAAGATCAGGACTAGAAAGGAGGGTGAAGTGGCAATGCTATGGCAAACACTCTTAGGAATTCCTAGCACAGTCAGGAACTGGAAGCCGCTGCAGAATATCTTGAAACTTAAATCTCAACCAGATGCTACAACAGCCATCTGCAGATTATTTTTTTCATCCTGCCAGCCGTGTGGACAGCTCACGATGCAATTTGGGAATTGCAGGCTGTGGAGGCAGACACCTCTGTAGCTGGCATAAATGTATACTGCTGCTTATCCCGGAAGGCACTCAAAGGGAAGGGAAGGACAAAACATGCAAGGATCTCCTAGTCTTTGTTTAATCTGTCTCCAGGAATAATGCAGTAGTGAAAGATAGCCTTGACTAAGCTACTGCTACACTGTGGAGATTCCCTGTGTCTGGAGGTGATCGTCCATAGCTGTAAGCTCCTAGAATGGTCCCAGCACAATTCATCCCCAGGACAAGTAGCTTTCACCCAAAGCAATTCCCAGGTTTGGGTTGGGAGTTGTCATGAGCCAGAGATAGCAAGCCACTGAGCAATTTGCCAGTAGTTACCCCGTTTTGAAGGCTGAGGAAGTGTTTGGTTTGGACAGAGTATGTAATTTTGCCTTTACCCTTGAAGTCTATCAAGTTTCCACTTGCAGCTTTTGGTGGGCTATAGAAGAACGTACTGCTGTTGCCCAGGTCTTTATAAATGCAAAGAGGCATGGTTAATTCTCATGCCTGTCAGAAAACCCATGTGCCTTGCAATACTATATTTGTTCTTATATTCTTCACTGCTATTTTTATATACTATTCTTTTACTTAAATGTTACACATATTTTTAATTAATTGTTATGTCATTCCATTATAGAAGATTACTGAAATCTGGAGTTTACTTCTGTCTTGTTGAATTTCTTATCCTGGGATTCATTTAGGGTTTTTTTTTCACTTACAAGACTGTTAGTTACTGTTTACATATTTTGCTTTTAATTCCCATCAGTTTCTATTATTTTTCATATTTATGCCATTTTTTGTTTGTTTGCTTTCCTGCTTACAATTTAATACACTTTTCAAAGCTCCTTCATTTTGCTGAAAAGAAGACTTTACTGTTAATCAGGAAAAAGAGGCATGTATTTCCTGTGTTTACACTCACAATGTTATTTTGACACAAACATGAGAAAGAGAATGGAAACGAGAGCTCCCACTGAAAAGTGATCTGTATCAAAAGGAGTATGGCCCATGTTGCTGGCCCATGACTCTGTAAAGGAAGAGTTAGCAATCAAAGCACTGAAGGAGAGCACACACAATACAGAGCCATCAAGCTCTACAGTGTGCTGTATGAAACTGTGCAATTCAGCTCTCCCCTGGGATTACTGTTTGTTTGTCAGCCCAGGTGGCTGTGATGTCAGTCTCTTCTCATTTCTCTTTGTTTATCAGGAAAATTGATTATGCAGTACGTAGCTGAAGCCAATTATCTGTCATGTTGTCACATTGTCTCTGACTTGTCCCTTGCAATTCACTACCTCTGTTTTTATACTGTAAGTTCCTTTGGAGAAAAAACATACCTTTCTCTGCTTTCATAACACACAGTATGATGAAATACTAGGCCTTGGGGTAGCGTTTCTAGTGCAAATGTATAAAAATTATTTAATATGAAATAAATTTTGTGTGTGTGGAGTGTTATAGCGTAAGGACTGAAGGGAAAGTTATATCACTTTCACTTGGATCAGCCAGAGGTGATGTCCAAAGTATTTGACCTTAATGAGAAAGTGTTTGCAAGTATTGTACTGCTGGTGGCAAAAATTTCCAAAGCTATTTATGCATGGGATGATATATTTGGGTTTCTTAATATTTGCAAATGCCAAAAAAGCACCAGCTTGCTTTATCAAGTTTTGATAGTTTAGTTCTTGTCCCTTTAAAAGTTTACTGTTTTAGACTTCTAAGGCTGTCTGACTTTTGAGAGACACATCTGAAGTCATACTCCTAAGTCAGAATAGAGGAATCCCGACTATATAGATCGATGACTCCATCTTTGAGGAGGAATCCATCCATTGGATTTAGGTATCAAGATGCAGATTACTTTTTGGAATTAAAAGTTCCCAAAATATTAAGGCATTCTTGGGATCTAGTTTAGCAAGATTTACTGTGAGGGGCTAACTCTGACGTGGTCAGCCTTACCACGTTAATAGATCCAATGGAGGGCATGGCTGGTGATGCACATCTCTCTTCTGGGTCCCAGCATGATTTTTTTTCTTGATTGAAAATAGTGCAGTAGGTGCTAGAGGCATTGCCGCCTGGTACTTTTAAGCCATGGGGAATCATTTATGACATTACTGCTACCATAGAAACCTATTTCAACTCAACAGAAATTCAATTCATGGAAAAAGCTTTTGAGTCTGAATCATTCATATGTTGTTAGTCCTAAGAGGTTTGCCAATGCAGTCGAGACTTCTGGAAACATTTTGCAGTCCCTCGGAGCAGTAGATTTTTTCAGATTCTTTGAAATTCTGACTGTATCCACAGCGTGGTCCCGTGATCTGTCCTTGTGGAGCCCCAACATAAAGTAACATTCTCCACGCCTGCCTACATAATATCATCAGAAGTGAAGAAATCTGTGAGAGCTATTGAATTTCTACTGCTGAGTTTTCAGAATATCAGAGCCCAATAATCTCTGACCATGTTCTTTTAGATATTACCTATGAGGAAGGTTTAATGTTTAATACCAATTCTACTTTTTTGAAGATATTTGACGTTACCTGGTATTTTGATTTAGAAAAGTGATACAGCAATATCCTGAAATCACAATGCAAGCACAATGTAGCAGGGACACTATACAGTGAAATCACATAATGAATGTCATTACGATTACCTTTCTTTAAATGCTGCCACAGCACTGGTCATTCCTAGTTGCTGGGAAGGAATACATAGGTTGAAGCCAGCTCAAACCTGTTGCTCTCTTCAAAGTCAATTTTGCTTTTTGCTCAATATTTATACTCTTTGTTGGGGTGAGCCACATATACGGTCTGTCTGGCTCAGGAAGATAATGCTTTCTATTGATTTTTTTTAGAGAAGGCCATTTACATAATGAGTTGACCCACTCAACTGATATAGCCATTTATCTACAATAAAGGCCACCCTCCAGCCTCCTTGGTTTTGAGATAAGTCCGGCTTTCTTTATGATAGCTGTGACCACTTCCAACATTCTTTTCTGAGCTTCTTGTGCACATCATCCTTGTCTGTATGCCCTGAGCTTTATTTCATTGTAAGGATTCACTGATCAATCACACAGAATCAACAATATTGCAAATTACAGAAAATATTCTTGGAAGAACAAAAAGAACATGTTAAGCAGTTTGCATGTGCATCTCCCTCTTTTCTTAACATGTCCAAATGACCACATTCAGATAATAAAGCTGAAGTTTGTCAAATTCACCTTTTTGGTCAAGTCTTCTTGAATACAGAAGTCCTAATATGGAAGTTTCATCAATAGACAAACAGAAATATGATACTACACGTAGGAAAGGTGAAGAACACGTTAGTTGTATGAATAATTCTTTTTATTACATAATTAATTCTCTGGCACCAAAATGAAGATTTGTTTTTAAATGTTTTATAAAGATATCTAAGAAATAATATCCAGTTATTACAGAGAATGCCTTTAGAGAATAATTTAAAAGAAATAAAACTTTTTATTTATATTTAAAAATTCAGATATATGTAGGTTCTCATGCAGACTGTTGTTTGAAGATCTAGTAAAGACTGTACGCATATATGTTCATACAGTTTTACGTAAGCTACATAATAAAAGACAAACAAAATTATTTAAATCCCGACATAATTTGTCTGAGCAATTCGAGTTGAATAGGCTTCCCGAGGCAAAACAGAATACACAACTTTATGTAAAGCTCAGCATGATCAGAGGGGAAGGATATTTTCAAGTGTTTCTATTTCAGCAGATACGGGCTTGTATGTCTATGTATATGAAGCCCAAAAAAGGATAGCTTTCATTATGCCCTTTATTTTTGCAAGGTAGCCTCTTTAAGTTCTCATATTTCATTTTTTCCTGTTGAGAAAGTCTTTTGATATGATTGCAATACCTAGGGCTTTGGTTTGTTTTTTGGGTTTTGTTTCTAAAAAGGTCTAAAAGGGGGTAATGAACACTGAAATGTTGTCACTACATTTTAATTTGTTTAGTCTTGTTATTTTGGGCCACTGAATGCAGTTGAAAAATAAGGCCAAAATTTAAAGAAGGAACTGTAGTTCTCTTAGATGCCCATTTACTCTCTCCCATATTAGAATACATCGCTTTCTTAGTGTATAAGGCATATGTATTTCACTTTAAATAAAAATACTGTATTAGCTTATACTATAGCTCAGTGGCTTATTCATAAAGTTGGTAATAAAATTTGGAGTAATAGAGACTGGAAATGGAAATGTTAGATAACACGCAGGTTTACAGAGTATCGAAAACCAATTGATTCAAAAAAGATGAGAAGCAGAAGAGGTGCCTCAAGGTGCCACTTCAGTTCCATAGTGTGAACTGATTTTCTTGCATTCCATTAGTGCTAAAATAGATGTCTACATACATAGATAACTTCAAGACTTTTACTAAATTCATATGTGATTATTACATAGTAAATATAGTGCAGGCAACTAGCTTTTTGGCTGACAAAGAAGTCAGATTTTCAGATGGAGAAGAGTGTTGCATCTCTGCTTCCAGATTTTCTACACATTCAGAGAATAAAGTTCATCAAGCAGGTCCAGACACAGACAGGATGCTCTGCCCAGGTATACTGAGGCATTACCTTTCCAAACTGTGAAGTGACAGAGCACCCAGGCAGGGATTTTGCCTGCCAGATGGTTTACAAACTGAGATACCTGTAAGAGAGCTGAAGTTGGGCTGAGCTGTGGTCTGCATGGCCGCACCTGTGACACTGTTTTACAGGCAGCTAAGATGTAGACTTTGGCACGTAACAAGAATCTCTGGAGTTATCTTCTGCTTTCTAATGCCTGGGATTCATTCATTTTTTACCTCCCCCTCATCACAGCCTTTGTTAAACAATGTAAACTCAGAAGTGCTAAACTAGATGGATATATTGAAGAGTTTTTGTGAACTACTGCATGGTGGCTATATATGACATATATTCCAGGCAATTACTTTTTGTGATGACAGAGATTTCAGGGCTTCAGACTGAAAGGATTGCATGTGTCTAAATCAAAGTTTACAAAGTGTAGTATAGTATGATTGCTGTAATTATTAGTTATCTTCACTACACTTAGTTAAGTCCCACTGCTTTTTTTACAAGTGGCAAAGCAAATACACTCCCTAGAGAATGGGGAACTAGTAAGGTATTTTCTGCAGGATTTATGTTCTTCCTGTTTAGAAAAATCTTGCTTTTATGACCAGGAAATTTATTTTCATATATGAGGGGCATGATGCAATGCCATCTACTTTTTTCCTTATCAAAAGCGTCAAATCCCATTTCTCTTGATTGAAATATTTCTCTATGCTTATAAGAAATTTCCCCCTTTTTCTAAGGAACTGAAAGATAAATGTTTACCATAAATGGCTTACTATAGAGTTTTGTTGGTAATTTATGCAAACAAGCAACTGTTCAGTTTTACCAACTTTAAACTAGTACAAAAAATTCTTTTCTGGAAAGACTGTCATCTATTAAGTTTTGCTTTTCACTGAATTTTAGTATCTTCTTGATTGCAGTGATCACTTTTCTCTCAGTTTTCTCACATGATGACTATTTTTTTTAGTAGATAAACCAAATAGTTGATGAGTACAGGGAGGTTCCTTTATTGTATTTGCTTTCTGTTTTATTGAAGAGATACCTCCAGGTAATTGTTCACAAATTTATCTCCACCTTTTGCCCAGTTGCCCATCAAAGAAAGCATTAGGCACATTCAAAAACCGGACAGAATAAGCTCTTTGAGGAAGTTAATTGGTATTAGCTATTAATTGCTTAACAGTTTATCAGAGCAAGCACAGAGTTTAATACAGGGCTACCATCATGGATACTTTGGTGGTACTTAAACCTAATAATCATAATCTAATTTTTGGCTGCTGCCACTTAGTCATGTTGTGGCGTCATGATCTCATCCACTGCTACCAGGCTGGGAAAGGTACCAGAGTAAGTCATCCTGGCTAGAGATGGAGGAAAGAGTGCTGGGGTGAGAGCTGACCATAAGCTCATGGGCTCTAACTAATCAACTGGCTTTCTGCTCAGCTACAGTGAAAATTTTCCTCTTAAGTTAATATGCTTTTCAATTATAAATTGGCCTCCAAGAACTGATGGCTTGGGTCTAGGGACTGACTTTTTAGAAGCCAAACGTTTTTCACTGCTGTGTTTTAGTTTGATTTCTTTGCACCCACAGGCTTCAGTAAAAGGAGAATCAGGGCTGAAGGAAGAGAATATAGCTGTAAGGTTTTGAAGCACTCTGAACTGCTATAGGACCCTAAGCTTCAGCACGTCTAATTGTGGTTGCTATCTTGTGGCTGTCATGAGAAATATAAACAGCCAATTTAGGAAAGATAGAATGTTGTCTGATTGAGCAACATTGCATGATAATATATAGTATACAAACAATTTTGGGAAGATTTATGAGATTACAGTGCTAATGCATTTCACCCCAGCTGGCAATTATGGGCATGCTCTGAAACAGGTGTTTCGCTTCTGTTGGATTTCTGGTGTTCGCCCTTGGATGTTTACTTTTCATTTTTATAAGGGTCTTGTTTCTGGAAATATACTGTAAATAAATATACCCAAGGAAAAAATATGTATTTAAAATACAGATTTTTACATGCTTTATAATTTGGGGGGTTGTTTTTTGCTTTGTTTTGTTTTTTTTTATTTCTGAACCTCAGGGCTTTGCACATCTTTGAGAAATACTAATTCTAACTGAATATTATACAATAAAATACAAACAAGAAGCTTGTGAAGTATTTCTGTACAGTGAATATGGGCAAGTAGGAAGAATGTGAGTCTGTATGTACCCTGTTTCACAGGGGAGGAATAATATAAACATGGTTTCTTTATGTTGCAAATACACCAGGATTTCTGACAATCAGAATTATTAAAATAACGTTTTCCATTTCTCTTGACAGCAGCCACTGCGAATCCAGAGTGATAAAGAAGGGCTAAGTTATAGTCTAAGTCTAGTGGGTTATGAGATTTAAACCTATCTGGTGAAAGTATTTAATAGCCTGTGTGTGTGTGTGTGTTTGTGATGGTACACATATTTCATTAGGACACTACCTTAGAAAGGTAATTTTTATTTCCTCTCCCCTTCATATGACTCTTTCAGATCTTGTGGTGATAGCTGTAATCCTAAAATTGAGCTTTCCTGAATAGAAGAGCTCAAAGTTGTCACGTATACTCTGTCCTGAACGTTATCATCTGTGTTTATTTAGTTATCTGGAGACACAACGTAGCAAGAAAAGACAGATGTAACATTGAATTGGTAGTAATGTAGTAGGATAATGAACTTCAAACAGAAACAGTAGCTCTACAGCACCTCAAAGGCAACTGGGCTTGTTTGAAGTGTAACTTTCATTTGGAGTGCCAGATCTGGATCAGCAAATCTGCTCATTTAGTTTTCAAAGTGACAGTCACAATTCAAACAAGCCCAACTGCTTCTGAAGTGTGTGTGTGAAGATTAGGTAGCAAACCTTTCTGTGACACACACTTGTAATAAATATCTTAAACATAACCTTAAAAAAAACAAACTCTGGGTTTGCTCATTTCTGAATTTTCCTTTTGATGGAGAAACACGGATAGTACGAGGTGGAGTCATCTAAGTTATGTAACTAAATTAACAAAAGTTTCTTCTAGCTCATATATTGTGTAATGTTTATGTGAGATGATCATATGCATACGTGAGTAGTTCTGGCAGGACATGCAACAAAAATCAGGAATGTGCATACATTTCTCATCAGAACAGATATCACATCACTCTGTAGAAGTCATGGACTAGGTCTCTATTTTGGGGACTCTTCTGCTGGTACTCATGCTGATCTCCAGTGTTGCACAGGCACTACCCATGCCTGAAGGACTAAGTAACAAGAGGTGGACAGAGGCGTATGAACTGCCTGGGCTCTGAGCAGCATCAGCCTCTGGAACACCTGTCCAGTGGGTAGCTCAAAAATTTATAGTTAATGAGGCCTTATTTTGATGTAGATTTCTTATTTATTGAATGCAATCATTGGAGTCCTGCAGAGCTCTTGATAAGCAGTACTTTGTCTTATAAATGGAACTATTTGGTCTTGGCGTCTGTAAGTACCTTGTATATTTTTCCTCAGGACAAAGTCTAGTTCAGTAAAGACCAATTCATCGTATTTCTTGATGAAGAACATCTGCAACTAGTTATCTTGTTTTCTCTACTGAATTTTTCAAAATTCATTTTAATTGTATAAACCAAATGAAAGATTACTGTTAACAATCTCAGTATATAAAATAAGGTCTGAGCAAATTTTAATGTTATTTCTATTGTACATAAAAAAGCCAAATGTTCTATTAGATCACGGGAAAGAGCAAAATTTGAATTCCTTTTTGAATTACATATTTGTACTTTGTGGATACTAGGTGACTGTTTAGCCTAACTGGAAAAAGAGCAAATCAACATAAGAAGAAAAAATAACTTTTTTTTTTTTTTTTAGTGTAAGGATCAA
>VYZM01014602.1:188276-223845 GCA_013398915.1 Dromas ardeola | reverse complement strand
TTTTAGTGTAAGGATCAATAAAACATTTCTACAAAACAAACCACTTATATCTTACATTTCTTATCAAACAGAAAACAAGTTAGTGAAATCCATGGCTTAAATTAACTCCAACAGAGACACCAAGAAAGTGTTACATGCAAATTTCATCACAGAAGTCAATATATACTGTAGTCATCTAAGTTGAAGGACCCACCAATAGAAAGTAAAGTAGAATTCACAGTAGTGAAAACGTATGTATGGATTCATTGTCATTTATTCCATCTTCATTCTTTGAGACAAGACCATAAACCCTCACAGATAGTTGTCTGAACTGTCACTGAAATTGTCACTACACAATCCCTGTATAGCCAGGTTTGTTGCTTAACTATTCTTGCAAAGGGTTTTCCTAATACCGCCCTGAACTGCCTCAGCTGCAGTTTAGCCTGATTATGCCTCACTCTCAGTGCACACAGAGATTATTCACTCTTGTCATTATAACAAATAACCTTTTGCTTATTGGAGCAACATTAATTTGTTAAACTTCTCTTTTCTAAAGAAAACAATCTGTCCTTTATAAACCATCTCACAGACACCCTGTCCCCTATATTTCATTATACTCTCATTTGGACTTCCTGGTATTCATCCTGACTCTGGTCACTTGTCTTGGTATCTTCCCCAAGAACCAAACCACCCCATACTGCACCAATTGAATACTAACACCTGGAAGGATGGGATAACTACTACCAATTTATATTTGTTATTTTCATTTCTTTTCAACCCGAAATAAATATTTATAGCATGTTGGATCAATCACATCCTAAAAGTACCTTTATTCTCCTTTACTGCTCTTGGGTGACCAGCTTGGATATACATTTTAATACAACATACCTTTCAAATTGTGTGAGATAAATCCAACCCAGAAAATCTAATATTTGCATACTCAAGCATCAGTTAGCACCTATTCTTGCCAGGGAAAAGGTCAAATAAAGTTTATGTGAAGAGATCAGTTGACACATGAGGTCAGTTAATAGACTTGATTCCATTTTTTTCCTTTACAATTCTTATACTGATAAAAAGAAGAAACCCCCAACTTTTTAACTTAATGATTTTTTTTTGTTAAAACCAACTATGTATAATTTTCTGTTGTTTGGGGTTGTTATTCAAAATAATAGAATTAAGCATGTTTACATTTTTTTTCTGATCTAGTTAAAGATGTCCCTGCTTACTGCAGGGGGACTGGACTAGATGACCTTTAAAGGTCCCTTCCAACCCAACACATTCTATGATTCTGTGATTCTATGATTCTCCGTCCTTCTTTTTTGTAATTTTTTACACACTGAGCAAATTCATCAAAAAATGGGAAAAAGTGGAAAAGAACCAAAATATCAGATACTTTTCACTTGATTTTATAAAGTGATGAAAAAACATACATTTTTTAAGTTTTTTATGTATATTTAAAATATTAAATAATTTAATGTCAGTTATTCAGTATGCTATTTCAAATTCTGAAAGGTGAAAAAATACGATTTTACTGTGGAAGGATGTGTTCTGAATCAGAACAGCGGACTTGTTGACCTATTATTAATAACTGAATGAGTGATCACGGATAAAATTTACTCAGAGACAATGCTGAGGAAGAAGGGAAGGAGACGAGTGTCAGAACAGTATATGTTTCCCAAAATGAGGGAGAAGGAAAGGTCACGCTGTATTTTGTCAAGTTTGCCCGGAAGAAAACAACAGGATGCGTGCAGAGAAAGAAGTCGAAGCTAGAGAAGTACAGAGTTTGAGAAGGGAGTCAGGCATGGTAAAAATCAACCATACTTGTAAGCTGGAATTGACACCAAAATAAGCTCCCCATTCCTTACCAACATTGTAAGACAAGGCCTGTTCTGTTTACTGGTAAGTCTGTGTTGCTTCTTACAGTCGCCCTTCATATATCCTTTCTGTCAGGATTTATTTTAGGTTATTTCTCAGGGCCATGTACTGACCTCAATCTGCCTTATAATGAGAGTTGTGTGTATTTGTGTCTGTGCTGAAGCCATTATATGGTCTGTAAAGCGCTTCAGTAATTTGCATATTGTCCAGGGTGATTCCCTTTACAACTTTGTGTTTATTTTAATTTTGCAAAAAAAATGTAGGATGATAAACCCTGTGCTGGCAATGGGAGGTTGCTGTCTTGTAATTCAATACAGCAATTTATTCTTCTCTTATGCTACTGCTCTTGACCATTTCATATATTTAATATTTAAATATCCGGAAAAAATATACTTCTGATGAATTGGAATAAAACCAATCCCATTTTCCATAAAATTATTTTATATATTAATCATAATCTGCCATTTTTAGATTATATTTTAATCTTTCTCTTTATTGATAGATGATAAATTTATAACTGTGGAGTACTAAATTGTCATAAGTTTTGATGCAGTACAATATTTAACCAATCAAGACATACTGATATAAATATCTTTTATGTTAAAGTACCACTTGAGAATAATAATAAACTCTAGTCTGCAACATAACTATATCTGCAAATTATTTATGTACTTTTAGAAGAAGTGAATACAAATATCTGTAAAACAAAGGCATTGATTATTAAATGGAAAAAAAGTTGATGGTGCAATTTCCCTTATTATAAAGCTGCTTCACTTCCATACTTCAGTAGTATGAGTTGAAGAAAAAATCACTAGAGCCCCAACTAACAGCACTTTCATCCCACTTCTGAAATGTGTGCTGCCATGATGTCTTATATCTACAAAATAGAGTACGGTATGTATAGTAGAACATTCTGAAATATGACTAATTAAAACACTTTGTAAGCCAGTCTGCAGTTTCGTCCTACTCTATCTATAATATTATGGGCTGTTTAAAAGTCACCCACCTGAATTACAAACTCAGCTTTATTATATTTACGAGTTATGTTTTATCTCATCTCACCTCCGTAATAATCCGACAGCTGTTTAATTTGGTTATAGGCTCTCTGTCCCTCAGTGTTCCCATTAGTCAGGAGCAAAGCACTGAAGACACAATTGTTGTTATTTTCAAAGTAACAGAGTAGACTGTCCCTCACTGTGATATCTATTCCAAACTGAACCAATCTGGTTAACATGAACTGCATTTGCCTTTTTTTAGAGGAAAAAAAAAAAGACTTTAATTTCATTCTTGTTCATAAATATGGGAGAATGAACTCTATTTTGGTATAACTGGATTTGCTACATTATAATAATAAAAATATTAAAAAGTAGACTATATTTTTATAATCTTTAACATTTAATTTTTTATGGATGGAGGCTGTCAAGTCCTCTGAAGCCTCAAGCTTTATAGTTTGATGTTAAGGATGAGAAATAAGGGATGTTGAATTTTTAGCTACTGCCTTGTGCTGTTGAATTTTTAGCATCTACTACCTTGTATTTGAGATCCTTTATTTATACTTTTGTGAACTCACATCTGCTATCGTAATCTGAAGAGTCTCACAGAATACAGGAAATTTTAGGTAAAAAAGTAAAAATCTGTTGTCGATTTATCATGCCCTTTTTCCCTTGTCCTTCTTTTTTATGATTACTGTAAATGTGAAACCTAGCTTTGTTTTAACAGACCAATACCCAGTGGGTGGACATATTCTTCAGAAAGGACAAATTTTAACGGTCAGTATACAACAGATAACACAGAGCACCAAATTAAAATTATTTTAAAATAGAGGGAGTGGGAAAACATTATTAAAACAGCAGATTTCATACTTCATTCAGCAGTTTTCTATTAAAGAACAATTGCCTGTGAAAAAACAGGAGCATCAACTGGACACTTCTTAGCTGGTGTCGTGTAAAATTTATGTTTTTGCATGACAATTTTGCAGGCTAATTTGGGAAATAACGGAAACAGGTTTGTGTTTGGCTGTTTGGTACTGATTAGAGAGTTAGACTTAGGTCATTGCTTGTGGTTGGACTACTTTTTAACAATGATTCCAAAAACACTTGAATTACGTACATGTTATTATTGCCCTAGTTTCAAGTGAAAACTGTCATGGCAGATTTGTGCCCATGTCTTCTGTATATAGGCTCAGGTTTCCTGAGTGAGAAAACCATCGCCAAAAGCTGAGCCACTGCCACAATACTTGTGCTGGGGAGATTTGGTTTGACTTCTAAAGTCTGTAGAAATCAAACTTTATATGGCAAGTGTGTACTATAGGAGGAAAATTAGGCAGAATACATCACAAGTCCTGACGGTGGTACGTTCTTCCCATTATCTTTAATTTTTTCTAGAAGTACTATCACATCGACTAACATTTAAACTGATAACATTTAAAGTTTCTTTTTTGTTGACTTCTGAAATATAATTTTGAATACTTTTGGTACTCTTGTTCTTTTAAAAAATCATAAAAGTATCATGATGCAGCTGTTGAATTTAGATGACATTTATATAAAAGTCAGGTTACATATGCTGCAAAGCTAAAGCAAAATATGTGTATCCAAATTCATTCAATATGTTCAGTGGCCTTAATCAGATACATAAATTTTATCTAGTATAAACCACAGTTGTCTGTTATTCTTTTGGGGTGTATTCTAGAAGCAAGTGTTGTTGGGGTTTTTTAAGGCACTGAAAGAGAATTTGGGGGATTTTCTTTTTGCTTAGAAGAAAATTGTATCTGGATTAATTTGGGACCACAGTCATAATGGTTCATTCACTCACAATAGAAAGCCATCCACAGAGAGGCCAGACTACTTTGAGATTATTTCTCCTACCCAGAAAGGGATGTATGAATAAGTAGATACTTGCAAGACTTAGTTCAAAATCTGAGTATTTAAAAAAGTAATTCCTTCTTGATGGAAAGCTATATAGCAGTTCTCCATTTGTCCTATTTTTTGTTCAGTGAATGCATTGGGATTATTAATTCTTGAAGATGTTAACATTGTCTCTGAGCCTTTAAAAAGTTTTTTTCTTTCTTCCAAGGAGCATTGACTGTGTGCTTATGTGTGTGTAACTGTTTGCATATTTCCGAATTTCCATCAGTGCCTACATTTCTGGAAAAAAAATGAAAAATAGAGTGTGGGGTCATAAGTCCACTGTGTTACTGAGTTAGTTCTCTCTTACGTAACAAAAATCTCATCCTCTTCATTTTCCTCTGTGAATTAATGAACTTTCACATTGTCACATTTAACCACACTTTCCACTTTTTAGATGTCTTGCAGGCCAATAAATAACCCAAACCAGCATTGGTAATTCCTTGACAGTTCAAAGCACGTTTAGTGGCTGTGTAGGAGCCACTGAAATCACACCTGAAGAAAAGCACCTTGTTCCCTGTCTGAAAGCGTGGTGTCAGTCAAAGTAACACTCAGTTCAAATAAGAGATTTAGTAGTTCAAAGTGGTGTGGCCCACCCACATCATATTTCTTATTATGAAATTTAGTACTAGTGGCCAATTTTCTTGAAGGCGTAAAAAATAAAGCTCAACACATAAAAATGGGAAAAAGGGAAACTGAATCAATTTTGCTTGCATTTATTTGTGGAGAAGCGTAGAAAACTCTCCATCCAAACAGCATCATAGTACAAACAGATGTGATAATAGTTTCAAGAGACTTTATCAGAGACTACTGTACAATTTCAAAAGTATGGCTCTTTTATGTACGAAGAGACCAAAATTTTAGTCCTGAGATCCAAATTGATTTCCTGTTTTTACCTGGATCCTATTACAATACAGTATTTTGGGGTACATGTTTTGCAACCTAAAACTTGTGTGCAGAGGAACTCTCATCTTAAGCAGAAATGTAACAATAAACATTTCATAAGATTGACACCAAACTCACATATTTAAATCCTGCATTCAACCTAATCTAGAATCAAGGACTATTATTATGGCTCTTCTGTAGTAAGAAGATAAACAGTGAATTACATTCGGAAGTTTGTAGTGTTTTGTCTTGTTAATAGGAGTCAACAAGGTTGAAATCTGTGTGCTGGCAGTGGCAAAATTGCTGAAATAAATCCTTGGTTGTTTAAAAAGCATGGAGAATTTCCAACAATATTTCCAACGCAGGAATAATAAGTAAAGAAAGAAGGTACAATTTTTTTTAATACAAAATTGATTGGATGGAAACATAATAAATGAAAGGTTAAAAGTCTGAGGGAATTGTAGTAGATAGTAATTTCCCGTGTTAAATGAGTTACATCTAAATTTATAGGAAAGCAAATCTGTCCACATAGCTTGTGTTGAATGTAAAATAAAAATGATAAAGCCTTACCATTCTTTCTCCATGCAGAGATTAGTTCATTCATTCATTCATTCCTGAAATGAACTGTGGTTCAAAGATGGAAAATCCAAAGGAGATTTTAAGCCAAATCTCCCCAGTATCTCTGAAACTGAATTTTATGGTTTGTTGGTGTTGGGGTTTTTTCCTTACAAAATTTCTCCTTTCTTTCAGTAGTTATTTTTTGTGGGGATGATGAGAGGCTGTTTGTATTTTCGTTTGAGTTCAACTCACTCCCTGCTGGACTGTGTACACAGGCTGAACAGTTGAGCATTGCAGCTATGAGGTCTCATAATTTCTGTGGCATACCCTCAGCTTGGAGGCTAGTTATATACATTTTCTGCATATTAGGTCATAAAAATAAACCTCACAGGCCTTTCCTGGGAACAATAAGCAAAGAAAGCAGCATTTGTTAAGCCAGCCCCTAGAGGCAGAGATTTAATGGTAAGGGAGCTGTAGTGTGCCTCCCCTGCACAGTCCTGCTGCCAACACATCTGGCAGCGCAGTCAGCCTGGCTGTCCCGATGGCCTCCCACTCTCCTGGGCACCCTCCAGCCTCTGCTCTGACTGTATCTCAGCTGTTTCACCAGGGAAAGTCCTTGATTTTTTTATTTGTAATGCCTAGCCATCCTTTCAGTGGCTACAAATTTCTGCTGAAGTTGTTTTCAAGGCTTCTGCCCTCTCTTCAAAGATAAATATGGGATAAATGAAGAACTGTCATTTTGAGTCAGCTATTTTTCAGTCAGACTGAGTGTTACAGCCCAAGTATTAAGACAAAAAGAGAAACAGCAGATACAATAGGCTCTGAGATTATGTTTATTCAGAAGGCAAAAACAATGCTCTTTCTTGGGTTGTTTATAATGAAAAAAAAATCATAGTATCCTGATATCATACTATAGTATAAAAACAGTGCAATCAACTGAATAATTTTCATACAGTTGTAATTCACTTCAATTCTTAATTAGCTTTATAACCATACAACTTCTACATAAGCTTTAAGAGTGCAGTTGTGCCTGTCAAATCATATTAGTTATGCAACAGATACTACCTTCAGGGCTCCCAAAGTATAACTGACCGTGCAAGATTTCTGCTGCAAACAATAATTCCAGATGACAGTATTCCCTTGATCCCTGTATATATAGGAGGGAATTGCAAGAGCAGAGGTCATTACCATCACATGTTATTTATTACATAACTGAGTAAAACACAAATATGCTTTGCTTTGCTTCTAACCTGTGGGAGAAACAAGTTTCCTGAAGCATTACATTGTCATATCTCAGGGATACCTTGGATGAAAAGGGTGTATTTAAAATGAGTTCTACTTGTAGTTTTGGAAGCATGTATTGAAAAGCAAGTTGTTGTGAGGTTTCATCCTAGTTATTAATTCATCAAAGCAGATGTGACAGAAATAATAATTTCTAAAGCTCTAAGGCAAACCCAATTTTACTTTGAGACTTTCCCTGTACAAGGCTTATGATATAAACACCAAGAAAAAAAAAAACAAACTCTTTTTGTCATCATTCGATTCAGAGAAGTCAAAGCTCTTGAGAACTGAGAAGTCTCTAGTACTTCAGACGAAGAGAGAAAGTTGGCCACTTCAGCTCCAGAGGTGACTGCTTGTTGTAAATGCTAGTGCTGCAGGTATGTCAAGAGCACAGAGGAATTTCAGAGAGCAGCCGCAACTGAATAATTAAAAGGCTTGAAGGGGCTGTGTCAATGACTCAAGCAAAAAGGTCTAAAATACTGGACACAGGTAGCCCAGTTAAAGTGGATGCTAACAGTTGCTATGAATATAAGCTGAAGGTATTTCAAGGCTGAGAGTAGACTGTGGTTGGTATGGGACTACTCTGGGAGCAGAATTTTGGGTAATGATTTGTTTTGAAGCAAGGGAAAACTTAAGCTGACGATCAAACAAAATTCCCCTAAGAATAAGCTCCATGCTGCTCAGCAAACTAGTAGGAACTTGATTCCTTAATTATTCGAGATAATATTGACTGAAGCATTTGGGACCATACTGCTGGTAGCCAGCTTGCTTTGGCACAGCAAAGAAT
The DNA here is from genome assembly GCA_013398915.1 of Dromas ardeola. Taxonomy (NCBI): domain Eukaryota; kingdom Metazoa; phylum Chordata; class Aves; order Charadriiformes; family Dromadidae; genus Dromas; species Dromas ardeola. The sequence goes on along the minus strand of VYZM01014602.1, from coordinate 215,577 downwards.
TTACGGTTTGATAAACTCGTATCTTTTTCTTTGTCCAAGGAAAGCAACAAAAGCGTGTTATCAGACTGCGTTGCCCTACTGTAGTTAGGAACTGGAACCGTAAGCCACCAGATGATACTTGTTATCCTTTTCACCACCTGTCACCCGTCCAGACACCCAAGCATGTGCCAAAATGTCTATTTTAATTCCAACTGACACAATACAAGAAATGAGAAAATGTAAATAACAATGGCATAGTATATAGATTACGCAGAAGGTTTATTCTGTTGGATTCTGAAAGTATTGTAGACACTTACCCATGTGTATAAACTGTATGCAAATTAGTAACAAGAGTTCCACCCTGTAGTGCTGTAAAGTTTCTCTTAGAGGAATATGAAGATAGAAATAGGCATGTATGTGTGGCTTTGTGCTTCAAAATAGTGATTCAATTTGACTTGAGATATTTGGCTTTCTACTAAATACGATATTTTCATTTGGTATGTAACATTAGTTATAAACTTAAGAACAGGAGTTTTTCAAACAGAATTCTGGACAGAATAACATCACTGGACTAGCAGTTTCTGAATTCCAGAGCAAGACCTACAGGAAGAAGTTTTAATGATACTTTTTAAAAAAGTGAGAGAGGAGTTTTACAATTTAAATCTCATTTCCAAAGCTAAGTTAAGGGCTTTAACATCCAAGTATGCTGTGTAGCCTTACAAGTTCTTGACCACTAAGGTGTAAAATGAAAATACTGATTAGGAGGTATGACACAAAACATCACTACATGGTTCCTGTGATCAATAGCTGATCTCTCAAACAAAATCCACTGAAGATATCAGAACACTTTCATGCAATTTGCATTGAGGTTTACTGTGAATCCAGTTCCAGCTGCTGAAAAATTGAAAAAAAAACCACCCTTACTTAGACATTGTCACAATATCACTTGAAATCTATTTGAATATTTTTTAACATATTGTTAATAATAACATATACCATTAACTATTTAGAACCTTGATTAAAACAGAATGAGCCTAGGAATACCTACCAAACTTCTGTTGAACAGCACTTTACTTCAGATAAAAGCTGCTTTCAGTAACTCAAGAGGAAGCAGCAAACCAAGCCCTTTTGAGATCATTGCTAGCTTTTGTCTTAAATAAGCAGATTTAGTCTCAGCTTCATCCTACTGGCTGATAAGATAAACCACCTGGACATGTTTTTTTCTTAAACCACTTTCTTTGTGGGGGGAGGGAGAGAATTAGGAATGACTTCAGTTCAACTCTGGCTGCTTGTGGGTGCTCTTAAACACCGACTATTTCGGTCAAACTAAAATTAACTTAATATTTTAAAATATGTATATATCTTTGTTAAGCACTGATGCTGTTCATCAAGACATCTTTTTTTTCTGACACACGATCACAAATTTTAGAGGCTTTTCATCCTTTGCCGCATTGTTTTTGTGAGACGTGTAGCATCTTTTTGCTGTAAAGGATAAAATTAAATACTGCAGTTTAGTATATGTTGTGCCTGTCAAAAATAAACACATATGGAGTGAAACCTTTTCATTATTTAAATGAATGAAAAATCTGTGACTGCCCTTTGTATAGACAAAAAATGTATGTATATTGTTGAAGAGTAACAGCAATGGGAAAATCAAGACATTTTAATAGGAATTTTGACAAGTGAAAAATGTGTTTTTCAGAAAACCTATTAGTAACATGTGTAAATCTTAACATAGGGAGCAACTTAAAGTCCAGTTTCATTTTATGTTGTTATTTCATAGGAAACTCTCCAAACCAACAAACATAAATGTTGCTCTGACTCATCGCAGCCTTTCACTGTAAAGCCCAAATACATTTTAATAGTTAAATTCAGGTATCAAGTAAAAATAATGAGAGTATTTTTTTTACAACGCACGTATTACTTATATTAGTCTGATATTCAGTAGATATTGATCAGTGAATAATTTAACTTTATTCCCCCATGCTATGTTGCAACAGCTGCCTTACAGAGAGGCAAGAATGCTCGCTAGGTGGATTTTTTGAGTTGAACTTCATTATGTGTGAAATGTGGTGTCTCTGTTGCTATGAAATAGGCCAATTCTGTTCTTCTTTTGGTGTGGTTCTGATAGCTTAGATATGGGGGATGTTGCCATCATCTTGAACCTTCTTTTGTAAATCAGAGTTTTCCATAGGTGCTTTTTATTAGATATGCCCAGACTTTAAATGGTTTCGGTGATGCTGATATGCTATTTTAGTTTGTGTTGGTGATTTCTAGATATTATTTAAATCCTAAAGCTCTAGAATTAATATGAGTTTGATTATTCTAATGCTTACATTTAAAGTAACTTCATATGCAATTTTATTCCACAGGAATTTGCTGCACTGACTAAAGAATTAAATGCATGCAGGGAACAGCTGCTTGAGAAAGAGGAGGAGATTTCAGAACTGAAAGCCGAAAGAAACAACACAAGAGTAAGTATACAGCAGACCTTTTCTGGATATCATGTATGTGTAATGCAGGAGGAATATACTTATATATAAATTTAGATCTTCATTTGTATAAATAAGAAGACAAAATTCCAGCCCTTTAATAGGTATATGAGACTTGTAAGGTTCTAAGTAACAGGACATATCTATGCACAGTCCTGGAGGAAATGAGTTTGTGTGTTAGCAAGATACATTACAAAAATACCACATTTTGTATGTAACGTGACAAGTTGATTCAGTTTATATGTTTTCTAAAGCAGGGGACTCATGCAGCCTTCCAACCCCCAGGGCCTGCCTAAGTAGCCGGCACGTATCCTCATCTTTTATCAAGACAAAAGGCAAGGTTACAACAAACCCAGCTTTCCCTTCTGCCTTGGATTTGATCTGAATGAGGATGAGATGAAGGCTGCCACACATCTCACAGTCAGTCTGTTGTTTAGTCTAGACACAGCCATGTGACCCTTGAAGTAAATGTCATTTGCCATACAGCTGAGTGAGAACAAGATTTCACCCTTAAATTTACCATGTTCTACTTCAATCAGAAGATGTTACTCTGTCTGGGAACAAGAGTATGTGATAGCACCTTCTGAAAATCCTCAAATGGTGTACAGAATGGTTTTCAGAATGAAATAACTTGCACATGCAAGTGTCTGGGCAAAGGCAGAATTGATCAAGAAATGGAAGAGGGGAGCAGAGAAGGCTTTATGGGGTGTGGAAAGGTGTGAGAAAAGAGATGGAATAGTCCCAGATCAAACAGGAGTCAGGCTGGTAATGAACGTATGGAATAGATCTCAGAGAGGCAGAACACCAAGGATGTTTTCTCACATCCATATTTCATTCTTCTGTGATCTGAGTAACTCCTCCTGCTTTCCTTCTCTCACTGAACTAATAGTCCTTTGGCTGCTCAGGTAACAACTTTTCTTGGTCAGCTTATTTGCATTTGGAAAGAAACCTAACAATGTACATGACAAAAGAACTGAGAGGGTTTTTCTCCCTCCTTTCTTCTGCCCAGCTATAGCACCATGTAGACTTCAGAACCGTAGACTTCAGAAATCCAAGGAAGGACAGAAGATACAGATGCCTACAAAGAGGCAAAGCTGTCCCATCTAATTCCATGCTAGCTTGAAGGTGCAGGAGATGATGACATTTAGCACAAAATGGGTTTCAGAAATGTGATGGGAGACATAGGTGAGACCTCCTGTTTCTCCCATGACTCTCATACATTCTAAACAGTCCAAAATGACTCCCACAAAAATAGAATTAATTAGTGTAGAAGCACGTAGGAATTGCACTGCATTCTTTAGGTTTCGCAAGCAGTCTCAACTACAAATCCGAAGACTTTCTAAAGCCACTTAAATTATCAGTAATTGCTACATGTATCAGTTATTTTATTATATAAGGTAAAAATTGGAAAGTCGATTAAGAAAATAATTAACATAGAATAAAGAATACTTTGTGTTAATTTCCAGCACAAACTTTTGAATACAGTGATGTAGTTAAAATATACACTCCATTGCAGCTATTCACTAATCCACATATACCCATTCATGCACGCAACATATATCCATTTGCCTTTCTTTACAGAAAAAATACCATATAAACTAAATTTGCAATGTCATCTCCTCAGTTGTCTTAAGTTCTTCATAAGTATGCGCAAAAACTGCCTAGCGCAATGCTTTAACCATTTCACTACAAAGCCCATTGAGCACCACTTTTGGTATATTAGAATCATAGAATCATAGAATCATTCAGGTTGGAAAAGACCCTTGGGATCATCAAGTCCAACCATCAGCCCCACTCTACAAAGTTCTCCCCTACACCATATCCCCCAACACCACATCTAAACGACTCTTAAACACATTCAGGGATGGTGACTCCACCACCTCCCTGGGCAGCCTATTCCAGTGTCTGACCACTCGTTCTGTGAAGAATTTTTTCCTAATGTCCAGTCTAAACCTACCCTGTTGCAGCTTGAGTCCTTTCCCTCTTGTTCTATGGCTAATTACCTGTGAGAAGAGACCAGCACCAACCTCTCTACAGTGTCCTTTCAAGTAGTTGTAGAGAGTGATGAGGTCTCCCCTCAGCCTCCTCCCTTAAAACTACAGTGTACCAATACTTACTGTGGGTCTAATATAAGCAGTACAGACTAGCAAAAATCCCAAGACAGCCAAGTATTCAAAGATAGTCACTTGCCAAACAACTGTGAGAGAAAAGGAAGATGAGTCAACTGCAAGTCATCACCTAAGTCAGGCTGAGCCCTGTCATAGGCACTTTCTGTGCAAACCATGAAGCTTAAAGATCATCCATTCTAATGTTTCTTGTGTTATGTAAAAGAAAAATCGATAAGAGATTTTCCAGGAGAACTAATAGCAACGAATGAGAGTTATAGAGCGTGATAATTCTTGCAAGAAGTCCTTGCAGTTCAAATTAGTAAACTCTACCAGCGTATTTTCCGAATGAGGATAAAACTAAGTATTGGAAATGAAAAGATTTAGGCTATGAAAAAATACAGGAAATGCAGGAGATGTTACAGTAAACAAGAGGGGAAGATACAGTCCAAGTATTAATGGTGAAGGAGAGAGAAAAAATTCAGAGATACGCCCTACCCTGACCACTAGCATTTTCATTAATAAATGATCGCTCCATCATGTCATATATGTGTTCTTGCCAGGCTCTAAGCTCATATAGTTCTACATTAGTTGCCAGAGTTTGCTGTAATAGTCATGCTGTCTTCTGTAGGCTCCTGTACACTTCTTTTATAGGGAAAGACCAGAATTTTAGATACAAAGCTGTTGTCTTCAGAACACAGTCTCGGTGACATGCTAGTGATGAGATTTCTAGCAATGTTCATTGAGAAGGCATTGCCTATAAAGAGCCACTTTTGCAAACTGAGATGTATGCTGCTATTAGTGCAAAACAGCATTCAAATTTTGTAAGAAAAAGCTGCTCCAAAAATTTTTATTAATTAAGCAAAGATTCTAATAAAGTAATAATATTTGGAGGACTACTGATACACTTTTTCAATGAGGAAATTAAATGCCTTTTCTAATATAGAGTTAGTCCAACTAATGTCTCTTTCTTCCATCCCACTAGTATTCACACTTAACCCAGCTCTAGCTTGGCTGTGCTAGCAAGGTTTACCTGCCCTCCCAGGACACACTCAAGCATAACCACATCTACTGGAGCTACTCACTACAGCCACTTTTGCCCCAAGTAGCACTTCCTACTATTAAATAAAGACCTCAGTTCCAAATTCTCAGATGGCTGTTTCTGAATTTTTAATCCAACCTTTTATCGTCTTTGGGTAACAGTATAAAAATAGTGTTCGAAGCACCTGCTGCTTCAAACTGAAGATCAGCAAGAAGAAATTAAAGCGGCAACTCTGTCAGGTTCTGTGTACACTCTAGCCTTCTAACTCCCTTCTACGTTTTCAGTAATGCCTAACTGGCAGTTTTTTCTTTACTCTAGACCCACACCTATTTGTTTCTTTATTTCTTGGCAACAGCCTATTACAGTTTTTGCCAATCTCCATACAAACAAACAAACAAAAAAACCCCAAACAACAACACACATCCTGATTTGCCACTCTGTGCCAATGTGTAGTTGCAAACCCTGACAGTAACATGTATTACAGAGAGACTATGATGGAATTACATTCTTTGGGACTCATACACTCCATGTCTTGGCCAAAATACCAGGGTTTAAACCTTACCCCAATATTTAATCAAGTTCCTATTTAATATTTGTAACAGCATTCTTAAGCAAAGCTTCCTACTGACCTTTTGCTGTTGAATATGTATTTTTACTGCCTACAATAATTAATTTTTTCTGACATATTACAGCAGAAATATTTTCACGTCAAGAACTTAGCTGGCAACTTAACTGTCAATACGCAAGGCAAAATAGAAAATGCAGGAGCATATGTGTATGTATTGATTGGTGTGGCGTTGCTGACAGGAAGACAAATAGGTTCTCTCCGGAAAATCATTGCATAGGACTTTGAAAATATATACAAAAATACCTTAATAGAAACTGTTAATTCCTCTGGATATTCTCTAGCTAGAATGATCACCTAGAGCATGTAGAAAGACAGCATCTTTTCTGAAGAAGGAACACATGTCAATGTGATCTAGCATATTATTTAATGGAAATTATAAAATAACACCAATTTGGCTGTGCTAAGTTTAAATTAAAATTGAAAGTTATTTTTGTCTCAATCTGTTTTCTTTAAAAGTAGGAAAAGGTTGTAGGATTAATTTATTAAATCAAAATATGGTTATGAGGAAATTTGGGGTTTGGTTTGGCAGCTGAAACAAAAAATATTGCAATACTGGTATGGATTAATCTGATTGTGTTTTTTTCACTGCAACAAAAAAACAGACACTTTTTGCATATAGCATAAAATGTTACTTAAATTGGTCTGAAATATTTGAGTTCCATCAGTTTTAGAAACAAGAAAAATTAAACCTATGTTCATGAATGAAACAGCAGTAACAAAGACAGTGTCATCATCTTTCTTTTACTTAATACCTCAGAAGCTGAAGCATTTATTAAAGTGAACAAGGCTGACTTAGGTTTAATTTTATTCATATTTTATTGTCTCAATTCCTTAGTGAATGGTTTATGAAACATCTTCAATTAGGCACTGCAATCTCATAATACCCATAGATCAGAACTTAAACCTATATTTTATGATAGATTTCCCTTTTATTGTGTTGGAAAACTCTAAGAATATCTTTTAAAGTATGGGTTTAAATCCTTTATTTAGGTCATTTTCTGAGAGGTCCTTTTACTTACATGAGTTTGATAGGTGCTGAAACTAAATTGGGCACTCTATTTTCTTTTTTAGCCATGTTAACATGAGTTCTTACAGTCTGAAAGCACTGTATACATGAAAATAAGTATAACTGTTTCCTAAAGTTCTGTAAAGGCAAAAACATTATTTACTAATGTAAATTACAGTAACTTTCATTATTTTTGCCTCAATATTATGATCTATCTTCCAGACTCATGTGTTTCTTCTCTCAAAATAAGAACTTCTGTCACAGAAAACAGGGTGACAATAGATAGTAAATGTAATATATAGTAATTCAGTACCTATATTTTCAGACACTGTATAATCTAATAGTTATTATATTTGTATTATTTATTCTCATGATGAACCTCTTTTCTTCATTTCTATTACTTTTATCATTATCCTGATTATTACGTTTTCTTTCATACTTTTGCTTCATACATGTGTGTTTCCATTACGGTTTTAGGTTGTCAGTATTTTCTTTCCTGTCATGGATGTACAGAGAGACAGACATGAGCTACATGCTGTAGTTAGGCAGTAACTTTGTTTTTTTGAAGAAAGATTTTCACTGGCAATTTGCCAGTCACCCCAGCTGACCATGGGTGCAAATTGATTTCCACCACTGTGGAACAATGCTGAAGAAAATGACTGGGTTTGTGACTGGTTTTAGAGATAATCTTCAACCCCATGTCTGCTTATTTTACTTGCCGTCTTAGCTTGCACCAGAGATAGAGATTCACTGAACAATGTGCATTCTAAATATAGACTGAAAGGAAATTCAATTTTGCTTATGCTGGTGAGAAATTTTAAGCTGGACCTCGAAAGAGAATTGTCTTCTTAGTGGGCTGCCCTATTCCTCTAAGGAATCCTTTAAGCTAAGTCTGTCTCATTTTAGTAAATCCCTTATCTTTTATATTTTTTCCCTGTATTCCATTATTTATGCTTCTCCTTTTCTCTCCATCACCTTCTCACAATTCTTTAATTTCTCCATTTATTATCCTGCTCTTAACTTTTTGGTTTTTTACCAACAGGTTTGTTGAAAATAAAGAAAGTTAAGATAAAACATTTTATATTGTTTAAAATCCGGGTCCTGTAGTAATACAAACTCTACTGAGTCACACCAATTTCAATTTACTGAGTCATCGTTCCTAAAAAAGGTTTTAACCTTTTTCATTTTCCATATGTAAATCAGTGTCCGTGTAGTAATAATGGTAGAGTATAATAGAGGTAGGTGATAACCTATACCAGTGTAGTTTACATCATTAAATTTAACCTTCCATTTCCATTTCACAGAAATCAATCACTTCCATAAGTGCTTTGGAAGTGATTTGAGACATACAGGAAGCTGGGTATATTCCAAAAATTTCTCTATTCTTGTTGATTTAGTTCTAATTAACATTAGAGATGCTTCATTTACTCACAAAATGTGCACTAGAGCATTTTTCAGTCTTTAAATGATTATTTTTAAACATTCTTAATGCTCATGAAGAGCCCAGAGCTCCAGAGCTTCATCCCATTTAGCTAAAATACAATTATCAGCATGGCACCTTGAGCATCCTAACATTTGCCCAGCATAAGATTAAAATTCACTTGTCAGATTATTTCATAATTCATTGTCAAGCTGATGCTTTCCAGTAGGAAAAGCATAGCGATGATGTGTGGGTGATTCTGTCCCGCCTGCTGCTGTTGATCTTCGTCTTCTTTTCTCTGCAAGCTGCCTGTCCCTCTGAGTGCTCGACAACTGTAGCAGCTTCACAGCAGTGCGAGGGAGCAGAAAATGCTCAGCAGCACATGATCTTTTAATTGCAACATCCTAAAATACCTAAAGCTGTTTCTAACAGTTCTTTTGTAGTTTAAATGAACTACCAATATTGTTACAATGTTATTTTGACGTGAAATCTTGTGGTGTTTTCACAAATATTTGGAATAGTAATTCTTGAATTATACAGGGGGGAAGTCCTCAGCGTGCCCCCGTGCCCACAAGGTATTGTGATTTCCTTCAGTCATTAAACTTTGCTTGGACACACCATTATCTTCAATGTCAATTTTATATGTTTATGTGTCCCTTCCCCCATCATTGTAATAATGGCACACTTCACAGTTCTGTCAGTAGTTACGTTTGCTCTTCCCAGGGAAGCAGGGAAGATCTATTGCCCTTTTTTTTAATATAATTGTATCTGGGGCAAAGATGGGTAAAACAGCAGTATCATTCCAGCAGAGCAGGGGGCAAGGATTTGCCATCAGGTGCTCAGTCACAGTCAGATGTTCCAGCCCTTGGGTTAAACTTCCCTTTCAGCGTGGCTGGGACTAATGTGGCACTGGGAGACCTGGTTAATAATACTCTCTGCTCAGCTGGCTTTGCTGTAAGCAGTGCTCACAGAATTTGTGGATAAATAGAGTGGGCTTTTGTTGAAAAGCAAAAATAAGAAATTTTTACAAGCCAGAAACCTATGTCAGCATGCCTTCTTGAGCATTGTTATGGCTGGCAATAAGGAAAATTCCAACGTTCAGAGGTACAAAGGGCTAGGTGCTGCACTGTTCATCCCACATAGTAAACTCCTCAACATTCACCCCGTTGGAAATTCTGCGTTCTCACCATTCTACCTTCTTGTAATACTTGGAACCTTATTAAACTGTTTTTTCCTCTTCATCAGTCTCTTCAAACTCCATTATTCCTTCTCTTAATAAGGTTTCTGTTTTTCTTATGTCCATGCTGACTTCAAATTCCCTGTTGAGATTGTCCATCTACACCAGTTCAAAACGGTTGTGGATGTATATTCACTTTTTTTCCTGTGTTCCTTATTTGTCTGTGTGCTATAGGTTATGTGTAATTCTTTCCGTCATTAAAGTGTTTTCCATATTAAGAATTCTGTGTCACCATCATTTTTCTTCTCTCCTAAACCAGATTTGCTCATTTTCTCTTTCAACTTAGACTTGTATACAGGCTCTCAGAATTCTTCTTTCCAATCATCACAGTGTTTGGCTGGAAGATAAGTTGTTTAGGATAGTAGGGCATCAAATATGATAAATTTGCTCAGTGTTAGGCCAAAAATTAGTTCCCAAGGTTTTGTTACTCTGACTGTTTTAGTGGGTATCAGTTCGAACTACAGACTTATGGAAGGTTTGGCCATGCTAAAAGCTCAGCTGTGGTTCTACATTTTCCTTGGGGTTTTTTTCCAATTTTCCTAGGATTTCATAGCATTTTGACCAGGTTTAGAATGTTCCAGAGGTAGCTATGATGCATTGAAAACTTTTTGCATAAAGAGAGGTAGACAAGACAGACAACAGAGCAGGATGATCCAGGTTCTAACAGGATCAGCCAGCAAGTGGGAATGACTGTGGAGAAATGTCTGTCCACAGCATAGTTCAGTCAGATTCTGGCTACCCCAGGGCTACGGGGTGGGCCAGGCTCCGGCTACAGAGAGGAGGAAATGTTGCAGCTGCGTAGTCTCTTTTGAGAGATGGGGCAGAGAGTAGACTGTAGTGTTAGAAATCAACTGTTAACTTACTTTCCTCCAGCTATCTCCTAAATGACTAGGTGGCCTAGAAAAATCACAAAAATATATGAATTTATACCAGAATTTAGAAATTCACTTCTATTCATGATAGCAGTTAACTGTGTATTTAAGTACTGCTATGAACAGAAATACTCTGTAAGTATTTGGAAGCTATTCTGATCTCATCTGAGTTACGACCTTATCACATCCCTGTACCGAGTTCCTGATGCTTCTGTGATGAAGAGGTCTCTTCAGATTTGCCTGTTACTTTGGACTGCCTCAAATAATTAAAAATCCACCTAGGTCTGCTGTCAGCCCTACAGGCATTGGGTGACAAAGCTTGTGAATTTCTTGCTCATTTGCTTTTGACAAATACGGGCCACCACTTGAATTCAGAAATGCTAGAAATATCCTCCTTTCTTTAACTGTGTGGAGTCATTACAATTCTTAATGTATTAACATTGTTTGCATATGTGTTCACTATTTTCTGTAGATAATACAGTTATTGTAACATAATAACCAGGTGCAAATCCAGATGCAAGAACTGCATTTGAAGCAAAGATAACATCAAACCGTAATCATTCCTGGCTTAATAGAAATATATCACAACTACGATGTGATTACACTCTGGTTTTGCTCTCCTATGTCTATTAATTCATGTAATAATAAAGGTCTTCATGGGACTGAGAATAACTATGGATCACAGATACATACATATCTTTGCTATTAGTAGCTATATTAAGAACCACATCGAGGGAGAAATAATAAACAATTATCTATGCAACTTTCAGATTTCCAGTTCGTTGACTTAGATATAATTGTATGTTGTAATTACAATACATTTAACATGCATTGTGATTCATGAATATAGCTACCCTGCTTTAACCTTACAGCTAACCAATTCTCTTTTATGTTCAGATAGTAAGAACAGCAATGGTAGCCCCATGAAAGTATAGACAAATGGGGAATTTCTACACCACATCTACATAACATTTTAATTTTTTATTTAACCTCAGAGTAATAATGAAAAATAATTATCGTATCTTTTTACAATAGGTTATTTACATTATTTACAATAGCCTGAAAATGCTCTTTACAGACCTTTTTGGTCTTCCATCACGTTTGTAATACAACAGAGACAATGAACATTTTAGAGCACGTGCTAGTGACAAACGCCATTAGCTGTGGCATTTAGAATGAATAGTTTTAACAATTTAATAAAATATACTGTTTATTTTTACATATTTTGTTAAGTAACTTCCAGTATAAATTAAAAATATATTATAGTTAGGGTGAATTAATTATAAACTTCTTTAGTATTTTTGCATGATGCTTTAGACTGGTTTTAGGTTGCTATTTGGTTGTTGATGCTCATCAATGACTATCACAAAACATATTGTAAATATGTGCTTAGTTAAATAGTGACCCTATGCTGAGTGATTTATTATTCTTGCTTTTCATAGCAGAGTTTTAAGTGAAATAAGCAGTAGATTTCCTATTTTTCTATTTATTCTGTCTGATTTAGAATCATGAAATATCATCAATAATTCCATCAGTCTCTCCCACAATGACGTTGCCAAGAAAATTGCCATTTGGTACCATGCACTTTGTAGTTAGAATTTCCATGGCATTTAGGTGCACAAAAAATTAATAACCTTTTATATCAAATCCAATAGCTGTTACTGGAGCATTTGGAGTGCCTTGTCTCAAGACACGAAAGGTCACTGAGGATGACAGTGGTGAAACGGCAAGCACAGTCTCCCTCAGGAGTTTCCAGTGAAGTTGAGGTCCTCAAAGCTCTGAAATCTCTGTTTGAGCACCACAAGGCTTTGGATGAAAAGGTACAGTATGGAAAAAAAGCTTACTAAATACACTCTTTAACTTACTTAACTGTGCCTTATGATGCAGCAGAGCAAAAGTATTGTTTATTAACTTCTTGGAATATGTCCTGTACTTACAGCATTTACACATGTCCAGAGGAATCCGTAAAAATGTATGACCAATAGCTGTAATGCACTTCAGGTCACTTTAGCTATCTTTTGTAGACAATAGTACTGACTCTTCAAAATAAGCAAATCTCACCCCCCGCCAGACATGCTTCTCCTATTTAGCACTAAATAAACATGACACCATGGAATTTATTGTTTGTACGAAATGCTTTTAAGTTATTGCTGAGAAAATGTAGGTATCCCAAATTTTAAAAACACATGAGTAAAAAGGCAGAATGAGATGTTTCTAAGTACATAAAGGATCTTGCCTCTTAAAAATTTTTAGGAGGACAACCTCCTAAGTTTCAGAGATGTTTTTAGCATTTACTACATAAGCACAGTGTTCCCTCTACAAGTAGGGTAACCTAAAATGAGTAGTACATCCTTCGTTATCAGAGGTAATGAAGGGCTTGCAGAATCAAGATAAAAACCACTGACGATAACTGCATCTAGTCATGCTAATTAAGGGGGTCTTTCCACTGGATTCCTGTGCTGGAAAGATTCCTTTGTGTGAATGAAACTTTGTGCAACTATGAGGTATCACCTTGAGCATTGCTTTACATTAATTCAGAAATACAGTTCATGTCTAGAACGCTCAGAAGATGACGTATCTGAATTAGTAAGTGCCTCGAAACTACACATGTAGGGAGCACGTGAGAACCATTGTTCACAAGCAAAGAGCCTAGTTCCTTGTGGGGTCTGTCTTGGCTGATTTACTTGGGCTCATCACTGTGGCTGAGTTGCTTCTCTGTTTGAGATGGTTGGGTAAGCAGAGGAAACACTGTGCAGCACCTGAAACTGTTGAGTTGTTTTCTGTCGTGATTTAACCCCAGCTCACACATAGAACCATGAAGCCACTCGCTCACTCCCCCCAGTTGCAATGGGAGAGAGAATCAGAAGAGTAAAAGTGAGAAAAAACTTGGGAGTTGAGATAAAGACAGTTTAATAGGTAAAGCAAAAGCCACGCACACAAGCAAAGGAAAACAAGGAATTCTTTTGCTACTTCCCATCAGCAGGCATGTGTTCAGCCCTCTCCAGGAAAGCAGGGCTCCATAACGCATAATGGTTACTTGGGAAGACAAATGCCATAGCTCCAAACGTCCCTTCCTTCCTTCTTCTTCCCCCAGCTTTATATACTGAGCATGACATCACATGGTATGGAATAACCCTTTGGTCAGTTGGGATCAGCTGTCTTGGCTGTGTCTCCTCCCAGCTTCTTGTGCACCCCCAGCCTGCTCACTGGCAGGGCGGTGTGAGGAGCAGAAAAGGCCTTGACTGCCTAGCAACAACTAAAAGCACCACTATGCTATCAAACATATTTCTTATCCCAAATCCAAAACATAGCACTATACCAGCTGCTACTAAAAAAAGTTAACTCTAGACCAACTGAAACCATGACATTTAGTGTAAAACCAATTCACTGGTCTCACAGTAATAGATTTAACTTCTTTACATTCAGAAATACACTCAGAAAGTTAACTATATTTAAGGAACTATTAAAAGAAACAGCTTTATGAAAAGGGTAGCAATAGTTAGATAGTAATATTTATTTTTCATTGGTAATAAAGGTATGAAATACTGTGCGTTTTGAGTAATACTGGGTTAACTATCAGGATCAAAGTTAAATGAATTTAAGGAACTTATGCCAAATCAAAATTTATTTTGTGTTTAGGTATATCTCTTTAGTTATATATTCTATTCAGTTACATATCATGAAAGCATATTTAAAGAAAATCTGGAAAAGGGAATATAATGACTTCTAGCCACTGTAAACAGTTAATTGTAATAAGATGGATAAGACTAGATGTCATTAAGACTTACAAAATCCTGTACTATTAAAAATATCTTTTGAGGATTGATAGGGTTTATAGTCTGAGCTTTGATCTTTTGTCTAACACTTTAAACACTGATAAAACTATAAAGAGAGTAGGGAGCTGTTCTGCTTTTATGCTTTCTGACCCTGTGTTGGATAGATATGAGAAATAATAAGAAGTAAACTTTAAATAGATTCTGATTATGCAGCAGTTATACTTCTTAAGACATTTTCTTTTGTGAATGTTTTAGTGTTTAGGTACTAAGAAGTTTATTTTACATCTCATTTTGAAAAGTATTGTATGGAATTATATTGAGGCTAAATATGATATTTTGACCTGTATTCTTGAAAATTCTATTTTTTAATTTTTTTTTAATGTAACATTAAAATCAGTGTTCAGTTCATTTAAAAAATTTGGAGTTACACAGGTACATCTCATGTATGTAATGGGTCTCTGTCCCAGTGGTAATGATAATTATCATTGTAGAAAAATCATCCATCTGCAATCATATTAACAGGACATTTCTTACATTATAAAAAAGTTTTAAAATTGATTGAACAAAATTACTTTTTCCTATATGCTATTCATCTATGCCTTGAACTTTTTTTATTTTGAAATAATAAATCATATTTTTATTATAAAACATTCCAAGATCAATCAAGGAAACAGTTTAGTAAATCACTTTAAAATAACTTGTTATAAACCTTACACACATTATTTTCAGGTACAAATCCTGTCTAAAATTTTGTTTTTATTTTATAGTCTCTCTCTGTAGAAGGATTGGATCAAAGATGTTTTATGTATCATCCGGATACCTGATAATATAATGCTATCGCATTATACCACACATTGTCACCATTATTGGGATTTTTTTTCAAAAATAATGCAGGTAAAAAAGACTGCATACACCCAAATGTGCTAAAAAACCTTCATGGCATGTGAGTCATCTATTCCACACTTTCTTTGACAGAAAAATGATATAAGTTAGATTTGTTTCATATGCTTCAGAAATAAGGTATTAATCAGCCTATGAAAATTCGTTGAAGTTATTCAGAGATTAGTAGAATAATGTAGGTTGGACCTGCTAGAGGACATCTGCCCCAACCTCCTGCTCAAAGCAGGGCCAGCTGTTTCAGGTTGCTTGGGGTCCTGTCTAATCAACTTCTGAATATCTCCAGGGAGATATTCATACCCTCATTGTAATTTTTTTTCTATAATACCTAGCTGGAATTTCCGTTGTTGAGTCTTGCACCTGTTCCCTTTTGTTCTGTCACTCTGAATCTCCAAGAAGAAGATGGCTTTTTTTTTCTCCACATCTGCTGGTTAGCTAGTTGTAGACAGCAATCAGGTCTCCCATGAACGTTCCCTTCTTAAGTTTGACCAGACCCAGCTCTCTCAACCGCTTCTCATATGCCATGTGCTCCAGCCCATGACATACTTGGTGGGCCTTCATTGAAGTCTCTCAGTGTCTTTCTTGTACCAGGGAGCCCAAAATCAGATGCAGTCTCAAAAGTCCAGAGGGGAATAATAACTTCCCTCAACCTACTGAGTGAACTGTTTCTGGCCTTATTCACCTCTAGGTCTTTTCTGCAAAACTGCTTTCTCTACCTCAAGACTGTCCTGTTGCCTGGGACTATTCCATTCATAGTAATGGGATGCCACTTGGACTTTGTGTCACTGATCGGAAACCTCTGAGCCTTGCAGTCCAGCCAATATTCTATGCATTATATAATTCACTTATCCAATTTATATCTCACCCTTTTCTCTGGGAGTAAATGGAAGATCTTGCAGAAGCCCTTGGTAAAGACAAAGTAAAAAACTTTCATTGTTCTCCCCTCATCCACGGAGCCAGTCATCTCATCACACCAGGCAATAAGGTTGGCCAGATGTCATTTGCCTTTGGCAAAGTCATACTGACTCTTGCCTATCACCATCTTGTCCTTTATGTGCCTGGAAATGGCTTCCAGAAAGATTTGCTCAGTAGCCTTCCCCATACTGGCCAGCTTGTACTTCCCTGTATCTTCCCAGGATAATTCCTGCCTTTCATGATGGTGGACACAACATTTGTAGCATTTCCACTCATCAGGAATCTCCCCTGACTGCCATTACCTTTCAAAGATGAAAAAGGCCTCACTATGATGAGTTAATCAAGTCTCTCAGCACCCTTGGATGAGCCAGTCTACTCCCTTTGACTTACGTGTGTCTTGTCCTGCAGTCTTGTGGATCATGCTTCACTCCCCCAGACTCTGATGCTATGCTCAGGGATGCCTGAGGGCAGAACATTGCAGGAAATCCTGAGGCAAAAAAACATGATATATGAATACTGATGTCACAGGAAATAAACACTGCCCCATCAGAAAATGCACCCAGAAATGAAGTAAGCTAGTAGATAAAGAGTAATAAAAATTGTCAAAAGTGCATTGAAAATGTATCATCACAACTCTTTGCAAATGAAAAATGGAAACTTTAATTTTTTTCTTCACAAAAAAATGTTGACATTGAAACCAATAATTTAGCTGTTACACCCTTGAAAATGCATAAACAGATATTTTCATTAAAATGTTTGCCTTTTAAACTTACAAAAATCCTAAGAAAGTCTTCACCTTCTTCCTAAATGCAAATTTTCTTTCACGTTTTCACTTCCTACACTAAAGCAGCTCGAGGTGTTGTAACAAGCTCTGCCACAAAACTTGACTAGTCATGCAAGGATTGCTATGTACACAGTACAAGAACTACAAAAACCATTACTATAACAAAATGCAATGAAAAATACAAAACAGACTGGAAGACAGAAAATAAAACATATCGATTCAGGGTTCATATTTCCAGGGAGGCCTGCTTAAGTATAAGGAGAACTAGGAATGGTACCTTATCTCAAAAAACCTATTTGCTCTTTATATATTACATGAAGTCTGGGCTTTGCCTTCACCTTTTGTCCAAAAGATAGACCACCACAGAGAGATCATGGCCATGATTGCATTATTTAGAGAAAGCATGACTGTCATTGACAGTTATTTCAGTGTCTGACAGTTTCTTCAGCATTCCCTGTAAAATGAAAACTTGTTGTGAGGTTCCCATGCTAGAGAGCCAGTCCTGTTTGGCTGAACCCAATAGGTACATCCTAGCGAGTAGAAGGTGGCAAGAGGATGCTATTATTCTTACGCCATTATCCATATGAGATCCTAGCCATGCCAGCCAACAGTCTTCATGGCCTGTTCTTGCATAGTCGTAGTATATCTTGTGAGAATTTTCAGTTTAGGGCATGGGGATAATGAAAGGGTTAACTTAGTTTATAAATAGTTGTTGTTTAATGTGTATCTCAAAGAAATCTCATTGTGTCTCCTTGGGTGAGTTGTGTCAGAGCAAATGAAGTTGATACTGCACTAACTGTGTTATTATTATTTAGAAATTTAATTTGACAGAAGCTATACACATTTTCAAACATCTTTACATATCTAATTATGCTAAAATTTTTAGAAATCTGGAAACACAGGACATGGGCAGTTCTAGTACCAATTCTAGATTTTCTTTATGTTCAGAGTTCAATTCAGCGATTGTCTTTTCTAAGTGTAAGGTTAGGTTGTGTCCCACAAACAGTGAGCATTGTCAACAAAATGCAGGGTTTTAAACAGTAGAGTTTAGGGCTGATTATGACTGGGACAGGTGTGAAATCCTGAGTTAACGTTTATAATAGCCTTTGCTATTGCCTAAGTCACTTGAAATTTGCAGCTGTATTCATAAGGAAGATAGTCTGTATGGAAACATCTCTTCAGTTAATCACCCCTGACTTTCTCAGTGCTTCAGATCTCAAAGATTTCTCTTACTGCTGCTAAGCACCTGATATCTTTCTTTGTTTTATTTCATGCAATGAAAAGTTGTAGAAATTATGTAAGACAGCACTATGAAATATTCTGGGATATTACATATACATGGAATAGTTTATAATACAGCAAATGAAAATGAGGTTTACTAGACATCATTACGGTTGAATAGAAAATAGAAGCTTAGATTAACTTCGTGGTTAGAATAGATACTGAGTATAGAGTACAGGAAGTACATATTCCTTATATGAAATTCAGGAAGAACATAAACTAGAAAAATGGGGTTTTTATTTATACCATTCTATAGCTATAATTGACTTCTAATATCTGTCTGAACATGTTTATTTTCCAGCAGAAGTTTTTCCTATTTTGTTTTAAACATTGGATTCAACATTTAAAATGTTCTTTTGAAAAGAAGAAACTGTTTGAAGCAACTTCTTCTCCAAACTCATTTTTTTGTTAATTTTTTAAGAAAACTGTCCAGTTAATCTTCACAGAGGAAAGCAAAGATAAAAAAAACCCTGGTTCTCTTAAGATTAATTCACGGCAGAAAAGTGTACCTAATATTCTTTAAAATAAAAGCAACCTGTTCACGTCAACATTATCACTATCTTTTTATTTATTAGCAGGTAGCTAGAAGAGCTTTTATTCAATAGATTGTTCATGAAAGAAGAGTGATTCAATTCTAGCATGTGCAAGTGTTTTTTAAAAGCCCTTTGTGGGCTGCAGATCTGGAGAGAAAGAAGAAAGAATTTGACAGCAAGGAAAAATGTGGGAAGCAGTTGCTAGGAGACAGAGAAAGATGGGTGATGTTTTGCACCGACAGCAGTGCTAACATGACATTGTCAATGTTAAATTTCAAGACGGTGTGGTTGCCTTTAAAAGCCAGAGGAATACCCAGTCATCTGGGCACATATTGGATACACCCTCTAACATGGAGAGAGCAACCCTTTTCTGCTGTGTCTGTGGCACTGTAACGGGAATCTGTCTTTTAAAAATGCATATTATAGCATGTTCTGATAGATTAGGTGACATCTGATTAGTCTTACTGTGTGAAACCTTATTTACTAAAGCTTTATGTGGTGCCCAAGAAAACAGAAATACATTGAAGGACTATACGAAATTTAAGGAGTATGTTATTTCTGAAGTGATAAACACAATCTCGCTAAGATAATGCTTACTTCTATGAACTACAGTTATTCACTGTCTTTGACTTACAGAAAAGAAAAAACAATTCTTATCATTGATTTGCAATCATCATATGAAAAAAAACCATTCAGATAGAAAATAGTTTGCATTTGTTCCAGGTCCTTTTTTTCTAACAAGATAGTGACTAGGAACAACACCCTTTCCTGCACCTCTCAGAAATAAGGATGATTCTGTTTGTTGTTTGCCGTAACATAAATTTGAACAGGGAATTCAATACAAAATTCTTTGCAATACATTCGTATATAGCTTTTCAGAGGCTTTGGCTGTAGATTCAAATGTTATTCAATATGAACTTACAAAGTTCAGGAAAATATTAATACAATTACTAACTGGTAAATATTGCTCAGAGTAAAATCTTTTTCGGAATATATGTATACGGCATACATTAGTACGGCATTTGTAGCCTGTATTCTGTCCTGGAATGTGAATGACCAAACCTGATATCTTTATTCAGCTTTTGTGTTCTTCCTCGAGTTTATTTTGAAATCACCGAAGACTGAGAAAGAATTTTAAAGCAAGAAATAAAGTTACGGTTTCTGGGCTGTAAACCAGAGCAGATTTCTCCTTCAGAGCACTGATGCTGCTGATGTAGCACTTTTCCTCTTTTTCACTGACAGAACCAAAGACTTCCCTTAACTTTAACAGCTGCTATGATGTGGCTGAATATGAAGAATTAGTTGCAACATTTCCAATGTCACCATGGCAAACATAAATCTGAATTAGTCGTTCACCCGTTAAATGAAAGGAAAAAAGAAGTCTTCTCTGCCAAGGCAGAGTTGCTTTCAGTTCCTTTAACAACTCTTATATTCAGAGAACAAATAAGGGCCATCAGACTGCAATTTTGGTTAGATCATTATAAAAAAAGGCAGTGCATTAACTGTGTACATACAAGGGAGGCAAGGCAAAGGGAGGCAAGGCAAAGGAAACTGGTCACACTGGTACTGTTCCAAGTTGTTGCTGACAATAGCCCAAGAATGAAAAAAAAAAATTTGAATATAATTGCTTGATATTCAAAGTAAAGACATTAATTCTCTACCTATTTTTTCTGAAGTGCCATGTAAAAAATGTGTCTCCTGAATTTTCTTTGAAATAAATGCCTATTATTTCCAGGGAATGTTGTTTTCAGGCTTTAGAACATCTGTATAAAACCCACTGGGATTCAGTTCTACAGTGGCACAGTGTATAAAGGTTGAGGATAATTTTTCTGATTCCAACTCCTTGTGGAGCTCTGACATTCTCAGTTGGTTTGCAAATTCTAACACTATTGAATGTGGATGCCAGTGTTAGACATGTTATAACATATTTTTTAAACATGCATTCTCATTTATAAAACACTTAGGCTTGAATACATGGAGGTTTCAGGAAACTTATGAAAATGTAAAGTAAAATTACCAACTTATTGCATTTCGTTTTAGCTATTAACAACTGCTCTCTTGTGAATTTTCTCTCAATCATCTTGTCCCTCAGCAGCACTTACAGCCAGAGGACTGAAGCCAGAAAAATGACTGTCATTTTTCCATGTATTTTTTACATCTAAGCTAAGATTTCTGTTAAGAAATTGTTGTCTGCCATCTCCCGCTGTGTTTAGAGAGATTGAAATCAGGCCTCTAGAAGACAGGATTACACCCCTCACTGGCAGGACGTAGACTTTAATAGTGGAGAGCCAGTGAAAGACAGAAATGGTGGTGGGAAGAGGAGCAGGAAACAGAAAGAGAGTTTGGGGATCCACAGAGGAATCCAGGGAACCTCTGGGAAGGCAGAGAACATGGTAGAAGTAGAGAGAGGAAAGATGTGAGTACTGGGTAGTGGACTCATGCTGCCTTGGATCTTTCATCCATCTGGATAGTTAAACAGGTCATTGAGCAGCCCTTGGAAGCTGGTAGAAGAACTGGAGAAATAATACTGTTTTTCAAGCAGAATACGATTTAAAAAATAGGAAAAAGGAAAGGCAAATGAAGTAAAAAATACTTTTTCAGTCATTTAAACAAAGTTTTTCAACTACAGGCAGAATAATTGATGCATTACACATTTGGTGTGGAGTATTTGTATGAAAAATAGAATTAGGTGAAAATTATGAATAAATAAGAAATAGTAAATGTAATATTTCAAATTAATTTTACATATTCCAAGAGTGTTAGAATTGAATGCTAAAAAAGTTATATAAAATGATTGTGATGATAGCTTACGTACTATCATAAATCTAAAGCTTTATGAGGATGTTTTCCAGGAATTACGTATCTCATTTTGGAAAGCAAGCTCTATGGTTAAAGATTTTGAATATGTCTTTGACAAAAAATAGCACAAAAATTTAATAAATAGCAAAAAAGTTTCATGTTCCACTGCATATTTTCACTGCATTCGGTTGTTCTGGTGTATGAAAACACTTGAAACAGTCATGAAAATTTGTAGTAATTTTCACTCTTTTCCCTGCCACTCAGAGATGGCTCAGTCACTGCCACTCAAGATGGCTTAAACTTCATTTGTATTGGGTGAAGAACAGGCACAGTCAGTTACTGCAGCTCAGCTATTGATTACGTAGTCACACTCTATAAGAAATGTCCATTTCAGCTACAGCATGCGTCTTTGGGAACGTTAACAGCTGATTTTTTTTCATTTTTAAAGTGCTGAAGGAATAGAGGGAAATTAATAAATCAGAAATTTGACTAAAAAATAGAGGATTCTTTCTAATCTTGATAGCATCTTAATATTTCTTATGCCTTAACACTTTTCAGCTCACTTTTCTTTTGCTCCTTTGAGCACCTTGCGTTTCTGATTTCTGTTCTGGTAAGGCTAGCAATATTGTTTAGTGTATAGTAAAACTATAGTTACCTGAGTCCATTCAAACAATTCATGTGAATACATAAAATACACTTTCAATTTTTGTTACTTTTAATAAAGCTGAAGTATGTAAAAGGGACTAAATAAGTCAAAGTACTGCATGAGCAACTATATTTGCATTTGACAGAAAGGCTGAATAGTTTTCTTTTTTAGTGTTCATTTCCTGAATATGTATTTGATCTTTAGATTTAGTTAGTTTTAAAGTTTAGTGAACATGCTATGTTGTAGTTTTGCAAACTAATTTTCATCTACTAAAGTCTAAGCCATTCTTGGGATGTAGTGAGTCTATTTGCAAAATTTCACTTCTATCAGTAGTAATGGAAGATAAAGTATGCAATGAAAGGTACTATTTATTAGACTAAGAGGTATCACTGGAAAAAGTATGAAAGCATTAGGACATACACACCCTTTTCAGGGATTTCCTGTATTTGTCAAGGGTGTGAAAACAATTGTACGTGGGTGAAAATGTACAATGTTCCATTGGAGAGTTTTTTTGCTCTGTTTTCCAGCTACATCTGTTGATCTAATAGAATATCCTAACTTTCCCTACAGTGTAGCTGTAATGGGGATAGAAATATATCCTGAATGTTCACTGATTAGCCAGGTTATGAATTCATTTAATGTGAGGTGCCTAATGAAGTTGTGGAGATTAGGAGAGGAGTTGTCATAGGCTCCCTTCGTAGTCAGAAGAGGGAGAGCCACAGCACTGAAGATCATTTTTGTTCTGATTTGCCTTTGATCATACTGGGAGACTGGCGAGTTCACTGCCAGTTTAGGTTGTCTGTCAGTACATGAGCTGGCGCTGAGCCCGAGCACTCAAACAACAGTAAATATGTCTTCAGAGGTATTGAATTATTATTATTTAATAAAAGTTAATGTTTAGTAGTAGTAGTAGTAGTAGTAGTAGTAATAATAATAATAACAATAACAATAGCAATGATAATGATAATAATAATAATAATAATGGAGTAGATCATAGATATCCTTAAAGCAGAATAGGTCATCTAAGAAACTGGTACAAACACAGCAGTCTTTTCTGCTTGTAAGAGTATATCTTGTTTATGACTTTTTGCAAAACCCAAACAAACTGCATGATGATATAAAAAATCTTTAGTATGTCTAATTGAAGGCAATGCTGCAATGTTGCAAGTTATTTTTTCAATGAATTTGTTGTATACAATTAATACGAAGCGATTAGTTATCTTCCATAATCTTCATCTCTTCAGTGGACTGAAAACATGTATTTTTCCTTATCCTTTGTAAAAGATGTGAACAACGTTTTATTTTTATGCCTGATGTGGTCTTAGAATATTTGCATTTGCTGTCAATTCCATAAAATTATAGGCAAACTGGGGAACAGCTGTATGGCATTTAAAGTTTGACACCTGTTTTCATGGGCTGTCTTCCTATAGTTAGGTTTAAATGCTTACTGCACAGTATGTCTCATGAAAGGATGCAACACACATGCCTGCAAACAGACTGGCAGGGCATACAGTAGTGCATATGGCAGGTTATATAATCTTTAAAGACTTATAGAATTTACGTTACTGCACATATTTTGATTTTTCTTCTAGGTAAGGGAACGACTGAGGGTTTCTTTAGAAAGAGTCTCTGCACTGGAAGAAGAACTAGCTGCTGCTAACCAGGAGGTAACATAAAACACTTTCTCCCCTTTTGAGGTTCAATTTCTCTAATACTCTGTCCCTTGTGTTCCCTGTCACTTTTCTTAAAACTGCCAGAAAAAGAAAAAAAAAAGATAAATTACGTTCTGAGTAAGCCGCTCAGTGAGGCTTGTTTAAGGTGGTTGTAAGATTAATACAACCTTCTGTTTACTGATTTATTCCCTTCTTCTATTCCCTTGTAAGCAAGCAAAAATCCAAGAGCAAGTGACGGGTTCCCACATTTCTTATTGGACATGAAAAAGGAGTGAACCAACGAATATGTCAGATACTATAAACAATTTAATAACCTGTATTTCCATTTTACTATAAAATTAAGTAAGACACACATACATAGACATTATATAAATGTTAATATTGATGGAGGAAGGATTATGGATGACCCTGAAATTTAAGTTTGTCTCTTTTAATTGCAGTGTGTCATGGTGAACGTGTGGTGCCATATAACTATTATGAACTTGGACAAGAGATTTTTTTCCTGTACGGTAGTTTGCAGACTGTTCTCTTTTGTTTGAAAGGGTGAACAGCAACACATAATTGTATTGCACACACAACTGTACACACACATAGAAAGGAATTTTGCACCCCAGAGGCCAGAAAATATATAATAATGGAGTCTGCTGGTGACTTTACCATTCCCATCATGTTCTGAATCCCCACCTGAAGTGTTCTTCTCACACTGTCAAAAATAAGTCAGACAAGCAATAGAGTTGTATTAAAGCTATTTTGGGTTATGTCCATTTACTGGTGTCATTTTACTCGGACTTAAGACAAAAACTGAAAACAGCCACAGACAAACTTAAAGTACTACAAATAATTCTGGAAAAATGGAATACCTGTAATTCAGAATAATGTGTGATAACATAAAGTAGAGATTCCTAAAGTAATTTTTTTCCAATATTAAGCTAGAAAAGTTACATTCTTAAAGTAGCTTCTTAAAAATAGGGTCTGCAATTAAGATACTAGTACTCCCTTTTTATAAACTATATACTAGATATTTTGAATCATCCCTTTCTTCTCTGAAGTAACTGCACTTTATCTGTGCAAATATAAAATCCCACTTTTATTCTTCCATTTCATAATGTCAAGAATACTTGACTTAAAATTATTTAGTTACACTATATTGCGTAATCTGTTCTTTGCACTAGTGTTTATTAAATAGAAAGCAGTCCTTTTGGTCAGTCAAGCCAAGTAAGATGCATCGCGCTCCCCTAATCCCTCACATTCATGATTCAATTAAATCCAAGTTCACTCCACTGGGCATGGGACCAAGTCTTCAGAGCATTGTTTTGTTATTTGGAATTTTTAAAAAAATAGTGAAACTTGTATTGACAGTGAGGAGTAAAAACACACACAATAGAATTAAATTAAAATAGGACTTTCATAGCCTTTCTTGCCTCAAATCCTTAGACATGTTGTACAAAGGTTGTGTCTACATGATACTAAAACCATTTAGAAGGACATTTAATCAACCAAGCATAACATGACCATTAGCACAATCTGAATACTGTTATTCCAGTTTCCTGTGAGGAACTGTTCAAGCTGAAAAATGGAAATTCAATTAAATAATAATGAAAAAGAGCTAGATGGGAAGAGATGTGGAAGACAATGAGTGGATTATTTTGAAACAGTTAATGCAGTTGAACAAGAGTTCAGATAATGTTCAAACAATTAGTTATTTAAATGAGACAAAATTAGAGAACTGCAATATATAAGACTGTTTTTATACTAGATTCCACCGCGAATATAAGGCATGAAATTTAAAAATGTATTTATGAAAATAAATGGGCCACGTTTCCAAGGGAATTGAATATATGTTTTTCAGTAATTTCTTTATTCCTGTCACTCAGTGTCTGGTCTCCCAAGAGAATTCATATTTTCTTTCATATCCATTTTCTCATACTGATAGTAAGAGTGTACTACATATTCAGGACTAAACATAAAATGATGCCAGTAAATTGGTCCCATGATTAAACGAGTATATGATTAGGTACATAAGTATCAGATTCAGGGATAAAAAATAGTAGAAATGTGTATGTTAAGATAGCACGTTTCTCTGAAAGCTTATGGCTGTGTCTCTGATGCAGAGGAGCAATGAGAAACTGCAGACACTCATGAGTACTTCTTGGAAATATCCTTATATAAAAGAGAAAAATTGAGAGAGAGAGACTATAGCTTTCCATTATTAGACAGTAAATAAGCTCTCATTTAACAGTCTTTGTAGCATATTACATACATACCAAAGTGGTTGAAAACATCTGTAACTCTGGCAAAGTTGATTTCAGCTCTCGTTGCCAACACCATCTTACAAATCATTTAATGTATGATAGGGAATAGCAACACACATTGCTTTAAACTGCAGAGGCAATTCAGATGGCAGTTGGACCTGTTGGGGGAACTTAGCTTGTGTAGCCAATAGTTACGTGTAGTCACACGAGAGTAATAGAGAAGGGCTTTCATCTGTGGTTCCAATAGCGGCCATTGATACGACATAAGTCACTGTTGTTGGTTCAGTTGAACTTCTCAGAAATAAGAATGTCTGCCAAATGGTTAATTTCTGTTTTGAATCCATCAAGGCAATAGTTTCTCTAAAAAAGTGATTATGTAGTTTTTCTGCTTTTCACATAAATGCTACACAGAAATTCTTTTGATTTTATGTAATATTTTTTAATATGCTAGCAATTTGTAATATTTTTTGAAAGTCAATTCTCTCCATAAATTACAGTATAAAATATACATCAAATTATCAAGGGGATCCTTATGTTTACTACAGGTTTAACAACAATATTATAGGGGTAGAATTAAACAAATCAGTTACATTAACTATTCTACTGAATATGAAGTCTTGGGTTTAAATTGCGTCAGGCTGGAGGATACTTACAGGGTACATCAGCTCCTTATTAAAAAATGTTTACAAACAATAAACATTATACTGTATCTTACAGAGCAGGGGATTCAGCTCAGAAATAGGACTCCTGAATTTGGGTGTCTACACGTGAGCCAGATGATAGCTAAAATTCGCCTGTAGTCTCTGGAGCTCTAGTAAATCCAGTCTGCCAGATAACCTGGCAGTTAATCATAGAATGGTTTGGGTTGGAAGGGACCTTAAAGATCATGTAGTTCCAACCTCACCTGCCATGGGCAGGGACACCTCCCACTAGACCAGGCTGCACAAAGCCTCATCCAGCCTGG
>VYZM01014602.1:168861-188205 GCA_013398915.1 Dromas ardeola | reverse complement strand
TACACTCCCTGACAAAGAGTCCCTCCCCATCTCTCCTGTAGGCCCCCTTTAGGTACTGGAAGGCCGCTATGAGGTCTCCCCAGAGCCTTCTCTTCTCCAGGCTGAACAACCCCAACTCTCTCAGCCTGTCCTCGTAGCAGAGGTGCTCCAGCCCTCTGATCATCTTTGTGGCCTCCTCTGGACCTGTTCCAACAGATCCATGTCCTTCTTGTGCTAAGGACTCCAGAGCTGCCAGATACAACAGGAGAGCAGCATCTGTCTGAAGCCAGAGGTGGGGAAGGAATACCCTTTGTCACTATGATGACCCAAATGCCTATGTTAGGCAACTGACTCTCACAACAAGCGCGTAGGTAGGCATCTAATGCATAGACAGCTAAATTTAGATATCTTACTCCTTACAAACAGCAGAAGCTCCCTAAATCAGACAGTGAGCTTCTAGATATGGGGAAGATACAAAATGGGCCTCTATTATACTTAAAGAGTAGATAGAAAATTCTTTAAATATATGTTTTACTGGGGGAAAAAGTTATTTGACTATAAATTTTATTTTGTTGCATTTGATTAGTGGCACCTTTAAACATAGCAGCAATCTGGATTACTGTTAGAGAGTTTTCATGCAGACTGGGGCAAGATAACTGTCTAAAGTAATTTAATTCCGTAGTCATTCTTACAATATTTAATTTTTATCACCAGTTATCACACTTTTTTCTTTTGTGCTTACACTGGAAGCCATTATTTGTTCACAACTGGTAGATGTTGTCCTATTCATTGTCTCTGTTGTAGCTATTGGTAACAATTTTCTGAAAAAATTTACTTTCCGTTTTTAGTTAAAATGACTGTAAAATATAGCTGCATTTGCTTACCCCTCTGGTGCTTTTAAAATGGTTCTGTTTTTCATCTGGTTCCACATAACCCATGGTCTCTCCAAATAGTTTTGTCGCTGAAGGTTATAATTTGCATCTAGCAATTAGACAAGCTGCAAGTGGTATATCCCATACCAAAGATCAATGGTACAATAGTGTCTGTCTATGAACATTTTGAAGGCAAATGTGATGTTTTTCAGTGAGTAGATGAACATTTTCAAATTCCAACAAGGTTCTGCAAACCAGCTTCCTTTTTACACACTAATTGTAGAAGAATGAGTCTCATTTGCAAGGGAAGAGGGATGCAAATTTTCCTTCCTGTTTTTTGTCATTTATGATCTTAATGGAAATTAACTTTAATATTGAAATTACTGAAAAGTTAACCTCTTTTGTTCCATAGCTTTTGAGATCCTATTACTAGCATTATAAGTGTGAGTCTTTGTTAAAAGTATGCTAAACTACAGAATGTGCAAACAATACACTAAGATATTTCTTTAGTGCCATATATCACCAGGAACTCAAGCGCTAATGGCTTCCACAGGGCAGGAATATATAGATTATAGACAGGTGGTACCATGGCCCATAGTGATGCTTTTAAATCCATTTCTGCTGCAATGTGCTGTGTTAAATGACAACTGTTGTGATTTCCATTAACAAATTTCACTGTTTCTCAGAACTCTCAACAAATTGTTTCCAAAAAAATGACCTTTACAGCTTTTTCCCAAGGCTTGTATGTAAAATTAAGCTTTATATATAGTTAACACTATACTGTGAAAAAGTAATTTTTTAAATGACTGCTCTGACTTTGCACATGAATTTTCTCCTGCCCTTCTTAAACTTTTATCCAGCCCTTGTAAAATCTTCCTTTGTTAATAAGAAACATATGATAAGTGCTTTTCTGAGACCCTTTTTTGTTTCTGGTTAATATGTTGGCTTTTCCATCTTTCCTCATTAGTAGAAAATGTGGCGTTGAAAATACCGCTTTAATTACATTTATTATCTCAAAGATATACTTTAGGAGCACAGAAAATACTGGGACTGTGTAGAATATGAAATTAGAGAAATTACTGGTTTTGAATTTATATATCGCCATACTACCATATGCTTTTCTTCAGCATTTGTTGAAAATGCCGGTGCTGTTTGCAAATGCCAAACAACATTATATTGCTTCTGTCAATTGACACATATTTAAAACACTTAGACTTCCTTTTAAAACCTCATTCTTACAATTTCCACTTGCTTCTACAGAATTTTACTCAACCTTTGAGGATAAATTTAACTCCTGAAGCTATCAGAGAGGTTGAAGGAGATTTGGACCATAGATCTCTGTTTCAGATAACTGCATGCATTCTCTTATTTGGGCAGTGGGTTTCTTCCTGACAGTGGGTTAGTTTTTTCATTAGGGTTCCCTAATCCTATTTTTTATAGCATCCATGAAAGAATTCATAAATTATTTACATCACTGAAGAGAACGAATGATTTGAGATTTATGATTCTTTAAATTCTATACCGGAAACTCCAGAAATTGTACCCACTTATCCACCAAAGAACATTCAAATACCATGTTAATTGCTTAACTTTTGTATGCAGGGCAAGTCTAGAAAACAGTAAAGAATGCAGATACTTTAGCAGTTGAGAACAGTTTTGACTCTGACAATGAAGGATGCTGCAGACATGATTGTAGTATCATCACTGCTAAGGAAATATTCTGTAATATTTAGTATATATGTATTTTAACGTAAAACCTCAGCTAACTATGGTGTGTGGTTGCACATGAAAATATATTTTATCCCCAGCTGTTTCAGGTCCTATTAGCTTAAGGCACTTTTTGTTACAGACGTTTCTTGGTGGACCTGGCCTTTGTATGTAAATACAATGCAATGTGATTTTTAGAGTAGAAATGTTAAAGGAATAGTTTGCTAAAAAAATAGCATGTACATTTCTGTATAATATACACAGAAATTCATCAATCTGAAATTCAGAAATGATATGAAATCTCTGGATGAAACTGGGTGAAATTCAGTGCCTTTTTCTTCTGAAGAAGTCTAGGCTAGATGACTTATACCTATTTCTGGTGACTTTAAGTATACTTTTTTGTGAAAAATGTGAAACAGATTTCATCTATAGTACCTCATTTTACCATATTTTCTCAGAATGATGTAACTGATAGTTATTGCTTTGCAAACTCTCTCCTACATATTAATTTTTTAATTTTTTTTTTTAAAGCTATAACTTTACACAGGCCTAACTCTGGAGAGACCTTCTTTGTGGTCTGAACTTTAATTTGAAATATCTGTGTAACTGTGCCAAATTATATCTTTTCTGCAAAGTTGCACATAATTAAAAATATCTTGCTTTGAAATGTAATCTTTATATGCTATTTGTAATTGCTTTTCATTCTGCTTTTAACCTTAGCCATCTAGTTAAATGTTAACTCTGCAAAAAGTTATTGTTGCCTTTAAGTTTTAAATGCAGTAATGAAGCAAAATGATTTTTTTTTTTTTTTTGTGGACATTTCACATACTCCATGTTCCACTGCATTAATTTCTGTCTCTACACATTTGAATCAGGATGTGTGGCATGGCAGCTGAAGAGATTGAAACAGCAGCACTGCATCCTTCATTGACTCATTTTTTTACAAAGTCAAAAAGAAATAAGCATGAGAAATAGTCAGTTAGGTTGCTATAGCTATTTCATTTTATGTCCTCAATTAATTCTAATCTAAGTTCTTGGAGGAAAAAGCCCATTAAAATTCTTTGTGACTATTGAGAGCGGCAGGGCTGATCTTTGCATTGCCATCAAAAGTATTTTTCACTAAATTCAGGGCTGAATAGGTCTAAAATTCAATGCGTTTTTCAGATAGTCACTTAAGAATGTTAATTTCTATTGACGTATTTGATGTGAACATCACTATTCCACTTGCAAAAGTAGTTTCTCAGTATAATTTCTGTAAACACCTACCACAGAGAAAAATTTTGCAGTTTTGAGTACAGGAGGAATATATGTTTTCTGCAGTGGCAGCAGATAAAGATTTTTCCTATATTTTAGTATTGTTATACAAAAAATCTTAGTTAAAAAAGCTTGTAGATTTAATTTCCCCTGTTATAACTTTCCTTAGTCACTTAGGCCTATTTGTGTGTTGGCCACAGTGTACCGTTGGCAACCCAGTAATATATGTTAAATAGGTTCATCAAATTCGGTCTTCACTGAAATGATTTTGCAGAGCAGAACTGTGTTGCTGCCCAAATGTCTTAGGGTATTTTCAAAAGAGTTCCTGAAATGCTGTGTTCTCTTATCCCTACATTTAGCATGTGGCCATCTGTAACAAATCCCAAAATACTGATAGCATGTTCAAATTTTGCACTGACTTTTCATCTAATTTGAATGCTTCCTATGTATTCTTTGGAATAAACCAATTGGTAAGAAAGACTGTGATTAACAGAAAGGACGCATGGTCTGTGCTCATGTGTTCATGGAGAACTTCTTGAGGGAAAGCATAGATGAAGGGAGAGGCTTTTTATTCCTTCACAAATCCAGTGTGATTGATAGTTCTAAGAAAATATTTGATATCGAGTGCTTGGTAACTTGCATATATTACTCTCCTTTCAATATCATGTCATAAAGACAATTTTCTTTCTATTTTCATTTTCCAAATATTCTAAATTCCCAAATATAAATGGATGAGGGTGCTTCAGGATATTACTGCTGTTAAGGAAGAAGTTTCTTCCACTGAAATGATAGATTCAGGATACCAAACATCTCCACTGCAATTTTGGTGTTTTTCTTAGAACCTTGTGTCATGGTTAATGCTTCTTTTTCATTTTATTTCCTTGTGAAATTCTTGATGAGATTTGTTATATAAAAATCTCTGACTAGAGTGAATCCTGATGTCACAGAATCATCATTGAAGAGTAGAGTTTAATTTTACTCCGATTATTCACAAAACAGCCTGAGATCTTTTGCACCTATCAATTTTCTGCTATGACACATCCCTACGTGTCCATAAGCATACATACATTACTCTTAAACTGATATAAGCTGCTAATTGCACTTTCTGAAGTAAAGAAAGGTCTAAGTTTTGTAAGATAATGCTTAAAGAAACATGGCAAAAGGTAAAAAAAGCTATGTAAAACTCTGATTTGCTAATTCCTCTTTCTTTACTGTTCCCCCAAACCTGCTGTGCAGCTATGGAGCAATTGTTTAAATATACATTAAAAGAGCAGACAGCTAGATGTTTGAAATCCATTTTGCAAATCTCTTCAAATCTACTTCATTTTTTTGTCTGACAGAAACATTTGACTTAATGAAACCTTGGCCCCCATGATTAGAAACATGGGTGGTTCAATGCTTTGGTTTTGTCTCTGAATAAATGATGACTGGAGATTAAAAATCCCCAGTTTCCTCTAAACCTTGCAGTACAAACTCTCTGTAAAATTAGCATCTTCATCAGAATGAGCATAAACTTAGTCCAGTATATTCTCGCGTATGTGTGTTTTAAAAAACATTTCTAGGATGCTCATTCTGAAAACAAATTTGATGCTACTACCCTAATGCAAAAATGTAATATTCCTTTTGTGCATTTTCTGGCAAACATAGGCGTGTACTAAATTCATTAATGTATAACAATTTAATATGAGCATTTCCTGCAAGAATTTGTGGAGATTCTCTTCCAACCTTGTTGCTCTGTCTACGTCTTCCATCTGCTGGATCTGCTGAGTTTCTCCTTATTCACTTTTTCTGAAAGCAGAGAGAGGCTTAGCTGTGCTTTTACAATCTCACACTGACCTAAAAGTTTGCAGTGATGTCACCCATTTCAGTCGTTACCACTTGAATTCTCCCACACTCCAGAAAGTTTCCCCTCTGGCCTTGCAGTGTTTTCTTACCTGTTGCTTCACACATTAGAAAAATATTGAGTAACACTCAAACTCAAACCCTCAAAATCACTCCTTAAACATCATTCCTGTCACCTTCAATACTGATTATTGTTAAGCAAGTGATAATAAATTTTTAGTCTTTCACATCTTTTCTTTTTTCCCACTTTTTGGTCCAAATAATTTAAGAAAAGCAACTAGGAAATCTGTGACAACTATTCATAGTATTCTTATGTTTAATTGTTATATTCTTATTTTTATAATATCTGTGGCCTTCAGACTTTTGCCTTTGGGGGGAAACCGTATTTCTATTTGCATTGAAAAATGTGGCCTAATCTTAAGTACAACTTAGAGTGCTGCAGAAATATAAATATTTATTGTTATATTTATTGGTAATGTAGTCCATCTTCACATTTATATTGGAGTGCTTTTATTACACGTGTTTAGTATGATTATCATTGCATTACTACACTCCCAACAGTGCTCCAGTAAAGGACCAGGACTCCACTTTGCTCTAAAGAAAATATGAAAACATGCTTCCTGCTCAATACCATTTATAATATAAATTTGCCTTGTAGTGTCCGTTGCTCATACAGCTGTGGAATGGAGAGCATGAGTGTAAAGCCAAGCAAGGTTGCACAGTGACCTGTGCAATATATGTGGTGATCATCACTTAACCTTTTTACTATCATAGCAGCTCTGTGACTATCACGTGCTGGACTCAGGCTAATCTGGTCCTTTTTGAATATTCTTGCTCATATAAGCATTGAGGTCATTTTAACTGGGGTGACTGGTTTACTGTTCCTACAGCCGAAAAGGTAGGATGCAATCCGATAGAATTCATGGATGCGATGATCGACTTCGTAAGTATTGATAGATGAACTTGGCTAAATTGTATAACTTGGTTTTTGACAGCTGATGGCTGTAGTGACATCTGCTCAGGTGCACAGTCTGCCACGCAGTTGTTGTCCTGGTACACCGCATAAATGCTGGTACGCAGCATGAATCCTAGCATGCTCACTGTGTCCTAACTCCATGCTTGGGAGTTAAATACTGAGTACATGCCCTCACCCCAGCTCCATGCCTGGTTTTTTAATGGAAGAGAGGCTGGGGCTGCGGGCAGGGAGGGAACGGCAGTGCTCTCCATGAGGTCCTGAGTCCAAGTAACTGTAAACCGTGGTGTTCAGGGCTCACTACATAACACAACTGTGCTGCACTTAATCAGTGTGTATGGAAAGTTTCTGTTTTCTGGATCTCAGATCTCGTGAAGTTGTTACTGGAGTTACTGTGGGGGCCTGTATAATGTTTTATATTCATCAGTAAATAGGGATCACAGAGCATGCCTGACATTTCTGCACAACAGTAAACATACATATTTATATATGACACAGAGCTGTGAAGACGAAGAACACGTCTCAGAGAGTAATAAATAGATCTTCTGATATCGTTTCTACTTTATTCCAGAGAATTACAGAATAGGAAAATTCTGCACTTCAAGTACATGTTTCGTGGATTTCTTATTTACCACATATTCCTCACCCAATGTAGAAAAACGGGAGAAAGAGGATATGGGATGGCAGCCAAAGAAATACAGGAGAGGAGAACAGAAGGGTGGCAGGAGCCAGATGTGTGGCTGGGCATATCTCGCAATAGTTTGCCTACACACCTGAAAATTCTGGTGGATTAATGAAACCGTAAGGTTATATGTATATGGTTAGCTTTGGGATTGTTTATAGTCAGCATGAGATTAGACACTGGGATAATTTCAGATGGGATTTAATGTCATATATTTTGCAGCCTGTTTAGGAAGCTTAATGAATCAATGGAATACAACTCTCACGGGCCCTGGTTTCATAAGGTTATGTTAGCAAATTCCTTACTTTATACAAACCACCTTGCTGAAGTAAAGAACATAGCATATATATAGTCATGGCTTAGCTGATTTGCATTGTAGAGCTCACTATTACTTGTACAAAGGATATCAGTGAAAATTTTAATGTCTAATGTTTAATTTGCTCACAGTATGCACACAGTGCCTTTCATGAGACATCAGAAAGAATACATCTCTCTGATCTTTTGGGATTTGTAAACTTTGAAATGCATGCCATTTTATCCTGCATTGGAGGTATAAATTCAGGTTTAAGAACATAGTTGATTATCTTGCTGTCTGTATCGGCTTCAGGGTCATTTGACATTTGTCAAATGAGTGTTCATGTGGATCAAGATAATTTCCCTGCAAGAATCAGTCTTGTCGATTTTTTATCATTTACAACTTTCTTGTGCATCCATCTTGATGAAAATGCAAAACACGTAACCATTATCCTTTGTTTTTAATCTGCTGGAACAATATATTGTTTCATCATTTGTTCAATGCGTGTCTTTGGAATGATTACACAACTTTGTGTATATTTGTTAAAGATTACATGATTTCTTAGGAACATCTACATCCACTAACTCTCAAACCAGATTTTAAATAGTATAACAAGATCACGGTAGTATGTTTTATGCCTATTACTCTCCATATTTTTTTTTTTTTAATGCATGAATAGGCCTTACATGCTGCATTTGAATAAAAGATTCAGATTAATGACTTGAGCCAATAAAAAAAATCAGATTTAAGCTTCAATAGATTCGTATTTATTAATCAATATTCTCATTAACATATGAACTAGAAAATGTGTCATTTGTATTATCATATTAGATCACCTCAACCCAACAGTGCACATGCAGCTGTAACAGTATTCTGCAAATTCATAAGGAAGTTAAGTAGCAAGACAGTAAAAACTAACGTCTGTGAGCAGTGTCTGCAATAACATGAATCAAGAGTAATTTGCCACTCAGAGGTCTGTATTGGCCCTCCATTGCCAATAGGCAGAGCAAGGTCCCCAAGCATGACAAATCGATTCCACATTTGTTACTGATAGACTATGAAGAAAATTATTGCCGTTTTGCTACTGGTCTGTTAACGCTGATGAAACATATTAGTGATAAAATACTTGTGAGAAAAATAGGAATAGAGACTGTGCTGGAGATATGCAAAGGATAGTTGCACCTTGGTAAATGCTTATCTAAGTAATCATATCAGGAGATTTTTAAAAACAGGTTTTTTAAATTTAGTGCAAACTAATTTCCATCATGTGACTGTACTAGAAACAAATATAGAAATAATTTTACTTGGATCCAAAAATGTGAAAATTATTTGGGGGTTGATGGGGCAGAATTAGATACTCATACTTCTTTGGGATCTTGATGGAACATGTCATCATTAGGAAATATTAAATAATCTTCATTAATATTAATAGGGACTACCAATGTATATGTGGAATTATTCAAAGAGAACTTGTAGAGGCCTTGTTTTACTTGGATCAGTCCATAAGAAATGATCCAGCTTGCTTGACGTTGCACCTGGAGAGTATAGTTTGGATACCTTTAATCATCTAGAATCCATGGTTACAAAAAAGAAGAAAAAGAAACCATATGTATAATGAATTAGAAAATGGCTGTCATGTTAGATCATTTTCTGCAGTAATCCTAGAATAAAATCATTATTTTAGAAGTTCCACTTATGAAGAATATTCTTTATCATTAAAAAATATATCAAAAATATATAAAAATTGCATCAATGACTACCATAACCTTGATTTTCACTGGAGAAATCTGTGGAAAAAAATGACTCCCAGTAGGAATGTCCTTGAAAAGTATTAAGACCTCGACTAAAATTAAATGGGTACAAGTGGTTTAATATTTGAATTATAGACTTTAATTCACTCTACTGTGCTTCGATTTCAACAGACTGGGAGTTAGATTTAAGTTAGGATTTCTTCAGTTTGTGCATGCAGATCAGGTCTTTGATATTCTTTAATTGTAGTTCTGGGGTAAGGTTCATTTCCTTGCTGGATTTTTACTCATATCCTATCTGTCTGCTGTATTTTCATGTTTTGTACAAACAGTAGCACAGATGGTGATTTTAATAGAGATACACTGTATAGGAAAATCTAATAAGACTGACTACACATGCAGAATAGTGGGGTTTTCGTAACACATGTGTCCAGTCAAAATAAATTTAAACAATCTCAAAGTCTCTAGATGACTATACGGACAGAAAATATAAAATTTCATTTGGGGAAGACTGTTTTTACTTGGAGGGAAATATATTAATGTAATCAGAAGAGGAAAATGGATTTGCAGTGCAAATAGCACTTCATACTTCATTTTAACCTTAGCAGGATTTTTCAAACCGAATTATATACCTTAAGCATGGGTAGTTTACACTCAAATGCTCACATACTAAGAGGAACTACATAAAGCCCTAGAGGCACAGTATTTTATTCATGGTCAGCACCCTGGATACTAGAATTATGTTTGTATGTATAAACGCATATATACATATAATTATATACACAAAGTGTGTGTATGTATGTATATATAAAATATCTTTGTATACATTATCATATATATCATATATATATATACACACTATGTATCTATATTTCAGTAACTCATATTATTGAAAACAATGAAGATCATAATGTTTCTGCCAAATCCATCCTTAGCTCTGACCAGCTGGAAATCAGTGTCTGTGCTACCAACGAACTCTAGGGCTTTTGTATGCTGGTTTGGGTACATTACTAGTGTCTTTGTGAGAGTAATAATGAAAGAATAATAATTTTTCTACTATTTTGTTGAGCCTGGTTACAAAAAAAAAAGGCAAAAGAAATTAGTCAGCAGGTGTTAAATATACACTATAATGCAACCATGTAATTGATATTTCTTATTATTTTTCCATTGTGCTAGTCTTTGTAAAAGACAGTTCTTTTGCTGTATCGTATTTCATACAATTTTTGTGACAAATTAAAAGTAGCACATTTTTGTTTACTTAGATAAGGGTTTCTGAAGAAAATTTGCTGAAATGTACCCGGTAATCTTCTGTGAAAAATCTTGACAGATATTCTTTTTCATAATAGCAACTGCACAATTGCTTTAAATGGCTCCTGTTTACAAAGTGTTGCCAGTACACCATAGAAATAAATGGTGCATGCTGTAGACTACGTGCAATAGCACAAGACAGTTATTTACACAGTAACACTTAATTTGGTTCAGAATTCATAATGATGCAGAGACTAATAAACCCTATTGCCTTATTACCAGTGTATTACTACATTTAAAGTATAAAAATGACTGCTGGTCCAGGCACTTAGTGTTCAGAAGGAGTCAGGGCTCAGTGACGGTGTAAATGGAGGGCAGGATGTCCCGCGAGCAGTCCCCTGCTGCAGCCAGCTGAGCGCCACTGCTCTGGGCTGCCCCTGGACCCCAGTGCCCTTGCACCAACAGAAGTGACCTTCATAGGCATGTCAATAAAACACTGACAGCCAGGACCTGTCAATAGTTATCATGAGCACAAACCACCATCAGTAAAAGATCACACGTGTGGTTAGTATTTTCATGTTTTCCAGTTAAAATTATGAATCTGCCACAGATTCACACAGTCGTCCTGGCATCTTGTCACTCATTATTTGCGCTTCAGAGCCTGCAAGTGCTAGCCACCATGCAAGCAGGGTCGCAGAGAGCAGTGCCTATGTCAAGATTATCAGAATAAAATAATCAAGACACACCAGAAGCTGCAGGAGCAAGATGGTTTTGCTTTCTTTGACGGAACTTGAATACTTACTTAAACCGTAAGAGAACTGTAAGCAGGGCTGGAGCTCAGTGTACAACCTCCCCCTTTTGCCACAAGGGAAAGACTCCCTGACTTTTTAAGTCAATGGTCTTTTACAACATTGATCAACTCTGATCAGCTTAAGAAGTGTTGCTGTGAATCTGAATGTACATTCTCTAGCAAATGCTGGATTTCTAGAAATGATAAGGCAACGCTTCTTGGCCATTTAGGAGTCAAGAGTTTAGAGATTCTATTTGAATTTCCGTTTATTTAAATTCCATATTACACAAACGTACCAGGTTTGCTTTCATTAGGCCTACTACTTTCTAGTCTCCAAGGGTTATAAAGACTCCCTCAAGAGGATGATTTCACCTTAATGAGTATTCCTCCACAGCAATGAAAGCTAAACAGCAATATTAATAAAAGGTCGACAATCTCAAAAAGGAAGGACGAGAAGAATTCAGGATGTAAAACTGTTGAAAATATGTATTACTCATAACTCCTACAGGTTTTTTCTTTGAATAAAGTAGTATTTTTCTTGACATGTCAGGACACGTTTTAAAGGGCACAATTGTGTAATGCTTCTGGAAAGCTCACCACCTAAATAGCAATAAAATACACTGGAATCCAGGCAAATGTAAAATAAACCTAGCTGAGGTTGTCAGTCAGACGTGAACACTCAGTTTACAAGTGAATTTTCAGAGTGCTACGGAAGCCCACCTTGCAAATTTGTCTGATTCTTTTTGTTTTAAGTAGTTGAATGGGAGAGAAGTGCTAAGTTTAAAAGAAAAAATCCAACACTTTATGTTTTTTTCTTCCCCCAAAGTGAGTCCAAAGTGCATTGTAAGTGCTGAAGGTTTTATTCCCCACCTTCCAAAGTTATTTTTGCAATCTGAAAAGGCTTTTTTTCTTTTCTTTTGTTCTCTCAAAGTGTGACTAATGTTGATTACAATGCTGTATGGTCCATGGCTATTTTAACTCCTACCTGTTGGGAAAATAAAGCTCTATATCTGTATTTGCTCTTTTAAATATAACTGGTTGCAAAGCTCAGAGCTTGCATTGCTGAATGGAAGAACTAAAGCATTTCAGCACTAAAGGCATCTTCAGGGAGATTCATTTTTATCTGTTGTCTTTAAAGACTCTGTGTGGATTTACGAGCAGTTTTGTTTATGAAGTCAGAATGTGCATTTATGATAGCCTGAAGAGCATCTTGCATTCACTTTCTCAAATACTATGTGTATAGCCAGTCATCAATTCCATGCAGTTCATTTGATCATGATACTGCAACTTACTGAGATTTTTTAGCTTCCACTCTGGGAAGAAAGAGCCACCCCACTGCAAGCCAACACCTCGCTTTTCCATGTGTTTTTATTCATTTCAATTTATGCATGGGAAGCTCCAAAATTCTGTATTGGCTTGTCAGTTGGAAAAAAAAAGTAAAAATTTTCTGTTTCTTGCCTTAATCCCTTCTTTATCCCATCTACCAAAGTCAGACACTTCGGTAGGTGAGAAGGTAGGTGAGTAGGTGAGAATAATTTCCATTATTAGGCAAGTTTGTGAATCTTAGACTTTCATCTGCTGTTTTCTAGCAAAGAATGGGAAGAAGGTGGTTGAGTCACACACACCACCTGTCCCTCTGGGTTTTCAGGAACACTCTGGTGGTCATATTAGTGGACCATCTCACTAGTAAAAGTTTCAGCACTGTTATTTAAAGATGAGGCAAGGGCTCTGCCTTTGATTGATATAGAAAATTAAGTCAATCAGAATTTGTGACTCAATCCCATTGATTGCTGGAAATAATTAGAACATTGTTGATCTTTACGAAAGGCTAAGAAAGTCATCATTAGTGGATGACTAAATAGAATTGGCTCAGTAATGTTGATTAGTAAATATGGTTTTAGTGGGAAAAGGAAGTCTTTTGAGAGTTTAAATGTCAGGTGTCAGGATGACATCTGCCAAAGCCACCTAAGCCAGTGCACTGCTTTATGTATTGAAATTCTAATAGGTCTTGTTGCAATGTGATCAAGCTGCTGATCCTGAGATCCATTTGTAGCGCTCCAGGTGTGCCTCTTGAGGACAGCAAGCACGCAGTACCTCTGCTTCTCACTGCAAGAGCTTGTGATCCAACCGGTGTCCTGCGGGGCCCGCGGTTACATCCACTTCTGTGCGATTTACTGGAAGACCCTGTAGTTTGGCACCTGTAAGGTTTCCTCTGGGATCCTGCAAACAGTCACAGTGTGTTGTAACTTAGAAGTGGTTTCTTTCAAGCAAAATATGATTTACTGTGCCAAATGTGCCATGTCATGATTTTGCCTTTCCTGCCTGATTTCTTATCTCATTCCAGAGCATATAATGTGACATAAACAAGTACACAGGGACATGTGCAATACTCATATGTATGAATGGTGGGCTTTCCCCCAGTTCTTCAGTTATGTACATTTTAGGCACACCTGAAAATAGGACTGTTCAATTGGAATATGTTCAAAGCCTAAAAATGGCAAATCGTGACAGAACAAATTAAAAATCTTAATAATGTGTTTATTTTCAGGCAAAATTTAATTGATCATTCAAAAAACTTGCCACTATGTTGTAAAAAGAGATTTCTATTCAAATCTTTTCATACTGCTTTGACTAATTTTAAACCACCACATTATAACACCTATACAGAGTTTTAGTTTGTGATTTCCGAAGTGATCTGTCATGCAAACTTATCAGTGATTTATTCAGTGATGTGACTATGTGAGAAAACATATGCAGGTAAATGTATACTATGCTATGCTGGTATTGCTATAATTTGGCAATCATGGGGCTGCAATTGATTACAAAGAAGGACAAGAAAGCGTATAAACAGGAAAATGGGGA
Source organism: Dromas ardeola (assembly GCA_013398915.1). NCBI lineage: Eukaryota > Metazoa > Chordata > Aves > Charadriiformes > Dromadidae > Dromas > Dromas ardeola. The sequence continues at coordinate 173,953 of VYZM01014602.1, read as the reverse complement.
ATGGAAAGACTGTGACAATTTGTTTTGCCTTTGGTTTGTAAATTGCAGTAACTTTGTAGGCTGGAGGAATCTGCTAAGAAATGTCAAGTCCCCACTAGATTTTTCTCTATACTTGTGGCAACAGGTTTCCCCTGTACTTTGAAGCCTCAGCCTTCAAAGTAATTTATGTTTTGAACACCTATAAGCACAATTCGTGGTGTATCTGGATCTCTTGTGTTTTAATTTGCCAGAGTTCAGAGTGTTGCACAGACAAGGGAATTAATGATTGTGAGGAGTTAGGTATCATGGCCAAAGAATGTGCTAGAGGTACTTTTTAGGCATTAGATCTGTACAGGATTAGAATTAAATATGATCTCTTAGATCAGTGGAGATCTTTCTTTTCAGATATAAATTGAAAAGTAAAACACCCCCTTCCTATAACAGAGAATGCATTTCTGTGCCTCGGGTACCACAGTTTTCAGTTTTGCATCCTAAATGTAACTGTGTTGAAGTGTGAACTTGTGTACAGCAATTCCTGGGCACTTCCTTGTGCTGCTTATGATATTCTGCTGATAAACTCAGACTGATGGGATGGAAGCACAAATGTCTTAAAGTACTGCAACTAAATCTGTCACACCTCAACTGACAGAGTCATTAACATTGCAGTAAGAGTTGAAACTATGCAGTGGGATTCTAATTAAATAATGAAAGTTTCTTTTGAACAGGATTATTAAAAGATTCCTTTTTTCTTATGGAGAAATACAATTAAAATTAATATTTTGACATATCCGAGGTTTTTATGTAAGTCCTGTTCTTACAATTTACAGCAGGCATCTGCGTGACCCCCATTGAATGAGATGCATCCTTCCTAAACCTGCCCTCAGGAGCACATAAAGTCTCACATAATTGTCTTAGTTCGGATAAAATGCCTTTCCCCTTATGAAAAAAATTTCTTTTATAATATCTGGTTTTTTACTCAGATTCAACAAAGGATCAATTTGTTTTTCATGAAAATGTTTTGCAAGTGTGCATCCCACGCTGTGTTTTTCCTTCACCAGAGTGAAAGAAATATAGTGTATTTTTTGTACAAAATCCTGATAATACAAAATGCGGATTACTATTACAATTCTTTTCAAAAGTTACATATAAAATGTAAAGAAATTGTATGTGGGCATTTATGGCCCTATAACTAAAATAAAATCCTAATAATGACAAATTTATTGTACAATTGAAACAATTTCAGTCGCCCTGTTTATATATCTCTGAACTCTCTAACCAGTGACTTTTGAGAGGCTGTTTTGAGGTTAACACAAATTAGAAATATAACTGGAAAAGCCTATATTTATGTTTAGGAATCAGGATTTAAATTTGCATTGAAGCAGAAGGAAATCACCTCAGTCTTGAAGCATCCTTTATTCCCTGTGCTACGCTTAATATTTACCATATAAAAGAAAAGACATTGCTTAAAGCTTAACACAAGCTTTAATTAAAGCAAAGGTCAAAATTAAAGCAAAGTCAGAAGGTGGACCAGGAGTCTGAATTATGTTCTCAGTAGACTGAAATCTGATATTTAACACTGTTTATATATAGACTGTTATGACAGAATAATGTAGGAGGACATCCAAGTAGGCAATTTCACTGTTCTCTGAAAGACTTACATAAATAAGAGCTGGATAAAAAACTGACACAACATAGTCACAAGAAGTTTAGTTTAGCATACTATCCATGTAAAAAGAAACACCTTCTTGATAAGAGATTAAACAAAAAGCCTAGATCTGTCAGCCGTAGCAAAGGAAAACGTGGTAATCGGTGAGTTTAATTGCCTAGCACAGATTTGTTTAAATGTTGGAAGATCAAAGAAACAAGTTCAGTGGTTTAAGGTAGGCCAAGTTTACAAAAAACAGCTTTTCAAAAGCTTAAAATGCCTTTAATGCCTTAGATTTTTTAAATGACCCAGGTTCTTACTGGTTTTAGGGGACTGTTTAGTGTTATAAATGTGCCTTTAGAGCCTCTGTTAACAACAAAACAGTATATTTATAAAACTATAAGACTTATACAACTATTTAAATCAATGATAAATTAAATTTAAAGTAGAAAAAAATAAATAATTAATTAAAAAAATACTCCCACTGTTTTAAATATTAAAAAGAATCCTACAAAAAGAAACCTCTGTAAACATTTGGCCTTATATTTTTATTAATTAAATTAAGTGTCTTTATATCTCCACATACTGTAGTCATTTATTCAATAGAAAACAAAATTAAATCATGATGATTACAGTAATTACATTTAATTCCTTTACTGGGGATGGTTTTAAATACAATTTAAATAGAAAAAAAATTAAACAAAAATTCAACAGAGAAATTGATTATGCAACTATTTTAAAAATAAGAATAGGATTTTATTTAGCCTACACAGAGGCCATATACTTTTGAAAACATATAACTAATTTCAAGATTTTCAGCTCAGTTATTGTAATTCTGCCTTAAGCCACCAGGTAAAACAGGATGCTGAAGGCTGCAACTTAGCGTTTTGGCTCTAAGTAGACCATGGTCTGTGCTAAGGCCAGATATGGAGAACTCAGTTTTTACAGAACAGCAGCACTGGGAACAAGGCCTCGGGGACCAAGTTTTCAAGGAAAGAAAATACTTATGGGTAGGAAAAGTACCCAGGATACCATCCTTATAATTTACAGTGTATGATATACATTGATAGTAACAACAGCTTCTCCCTGAAGATGTCAGAACAATTATAGGGAAAGCCTGCTGGCAAGGGTGTTACTTTGTAACTGGTCAATATTCTCTGATTCACCCCAAATCTTATCGGGTAACACCACCAGCGATCATCTCAGACTTCCAAACACTGAGCCCCTCTGAGCTTTCAACTACAAAATCATTCTTCCTGTCTAAAGTTATCATTCTTCCTTCCTGGAGTTGTCAGTGCTACTTATGGACCAAATATAACCATGATTCATAACATAAAAAAGAATGCATTTAGTTCCTTTCTACCAACACCAAAACACAGAGCAAAAAGCAGCCAAAACATCATACCTCTGTGAAGAAAACCATAAGGGGTTGAAGAGTGCTGGTGCTTTGAGGGAAAGTCTGGCAGTGAGACAATTACTGCTCCTAGGAAATCTAATAAAAGCTTTTCCATTAATGCCCAAGATATGTGTACAGTGGTAAAGAAAGAAGACTGAAGTTCTGAAATGTAAGACAGATTTTTTAATGACATCAGACTGCACAGACCAAGTGCATAATTAAAAAAATGGATCTATAGTAGGCAACTGTTAATAAAAAAGTGTAATAAGTTGGTAGTTACTTTTCATTGCTGTTATAGGTAAGTATATTAAGTATTCATAGTAAAATTAATTATGTGAAGCCTGAAACTGTAATGAGGTAACGAATGGCCACTCAAACAACTGGAAGTAGAGAAATGATTAAGTTTCAACAGTAGAGGTACCCAGTCACCTAGGATTTTGTATGTTTAGAAATGGATTCTGATCTCACACCCCTCAAATAATTTTAAATTAATTATTTTGTAAAATACCCAAAGTAAACATATAGAGGAAATGCTTTTCCTGTTTCATTTTGTGTCTTGTGAGAGACTTGGCACCGTGAATAAATCTGTTGCACCTCCATGTATAGTTTGTGTATTCCAGTTTATTTTTATTTTGTCCAATGAGCCTGGTTCAGATGTAGACATTTTTTCTGTGATGATTTTTCCTTTCTTTTTTGGTTATTCTTACAGTTTGGTAGTTTTTGCAATTACAATGTGAATAATTTTTTTTTTTCATTTGTATATCTTAGTGTCCTACTACAGACAGTAATCAGATTGTTTCCTTTGCTAATAAGATGGAATTTATTCTTTTGCTTACTGATTTATAGTCTTGTGTAATCTTTATTCACTATGAAATGATTGTCTCATTACATTGTCCTTTCACCAGCATGGCTGATAGATATGGTTCTGTAACATCAGGTACTTCTTCAGATCAGTTCTGGCTTATGTATTGATATTCTGTTCTATGGTGTATTTTAATATTTGAAATGAATATTCCCTAACACCTGAATTCAGACTATTATTTTCAAGTGTACAGACGTGAGATGTATATTTGGTCATTTATGGAAATGAAAACCAGTTGTAATTTTGAATCTGAATTCTTGAATCCTAACTTCATAAAAACCATATGATTCAGTGATGTCACTAGAAAATGGACACAAAGTCTGCTAAGATTTTGGAGGGAATTTATATAGTAGGGATGTTTATCAATATTGTAATTCAAAAAGCTGGGCTTTAGGAAAGTTGAAAATATTTTAGATTTGAGACAAAAAGGTAGAAGTTGTGTAAGGATATGTTTGGAATGGTTGTGACAGAGTGGGGCTTTAGAAATTATGCCATTTGTTTCTACGTACCTGTGAAATCCAGAAGACAGAATCTAAGTTGATAGGAGTTCTTTAAAGTTTCAGTGTTATAAAATTGTCCCTTGTCAGTCATAAAAACTGACTACAAAAGTGAGAAGAATGTTAAAGATCAACATGCCTGTGAGAAGAAGACAAGCTAAAGGAATGTTTCTTTAGATTATTATATTTTCACGGGCTTAAGCCACAAAAGTTAGAAAGGTCCAACTAGAAAAGTAATACTTAACATCTGAATCTTCTTTAATTCACAGACATTGTTTCATTTTTCTCAATCAAAAAGCAACTTTTCAGTTCAGCTGACTGAGTTTGGCAAAGTTAGCAGGGAGCCAAATTTATGCAACAGGATGCTATCTTTAGACTTAACTATGGAGAAACTCGCATCTCTGCAACTTTACACTCACTTTAGATTAGAGTCACATTGAAACATGTTGCCGTGGTCGTGGTCCAGGTCAAATCTTGACAACTGTGCTAAATAGGAAAATAGCGTTGATAGCAATTTAGAAAAGCAATCTAATCATTCAAAGTCCACAATCAGAAGTTGATAAGGAAAAAGATATGTGATATGTTTTATCATATTTTAGCAGGTATTATTTGGACTTGAATGTTTAGGTTGATTGTCCAGTTTTGGGTACAGCAATGGTAAATGCAACAATGGTATTTATCCACATTTATTTCTATTAATCTGTCTTTTATTA
>VYZM01014602.1:141771-157316 GCA_013398915.1 Dromas ardeola | reverse complement strand
CTAGCCCTTATAATAAAGAATCAGGAACTGATTTCTCTCTCCTGTATAAGATCTCAGAAACTCTAATAGTGTAAAAGAGAAATAAGCATGCTTCTGGAAGACACCAGCATCACGAAGAAAAATGCCCACCCATCAAGTAAACTTTTTTTCCCCTATCCCATTTTGCAAAGTGGGTAAAGTGTGACAGGTGATTACAGGCGTCAGAAAGAAGAGTAAGAGCTGAAAGCTGATCAGGAAGTGGAGATATTCCAGATCTTTAAAGCAGTAATAAAAGCTGGAGTCTTTTGATGGCTTGGTAGAAAAAGCAAGAAAGTGAGGATGTTTGAAGAGAAAAGTGCTGGAGAAGGCAGCTATTTTTACATAGGTATTGGGGTGGGGAAGAAACAGTTCAGTTTGAGAGAACTGTTTCTCTCAAACTCAGGCTTTGATAGTTGACTAGAAGTTGGAGAAAATTCAGAGTAACTGAAGAGGATATCTCTAATGATTATGAGATTACTGCCTGACACAGACCAAAAGATGTGGAACAACCTAGAGAAGTAGCATAGTTTTCAAATGTGATGAGGCATCCAACCACTTAGAAATTACTGTGACAGCTTAGGTGTAATGCTATTATTTTGGGCATAGCTTTTCATATTCTGTTTTGTGTGCTGATTATATGGATGATGTTCATATTGCTTTTGCTTGCTTAGTTGTCTCTTGTGACTGGGCTATCACATAGCTATGGATCTGTGTTAATATCATTTACTTTCTTTTAAACCTTTTGCGTGAGGTATTTGAATGGAATAGGGGTGCAAGAACTGTACACTAGTAAAAAGCGTCTTTGGTAACTTGTTATTCATTTATTCTTACATTTCAATCAGCATCAGTAAATGTTACTCTCTGCAGCATTAACTTGTACTTTCATGAAGTCAAGGGACATGTATAATTTAGCTTCCTTTGGTGATTATTTTACTTTCTTTCTGGTATTTTTGTACTACAGAATTCAGACAAGTTTATTTGACCTGAGAAACATACCGTATTTCTGTCTCTCCCTGATGATCTGGCCTTCATGGACAGCTTTTCTAAGTCAGAAGGAACATCTCCACCACTACAGAGCTAAAAATAATCTTTTTCCCTGGCAATTGGGACAAAATTTTCCTATTTTTCTGCCTAACTGTTTTAACAGCTTTAAAAAAAACAACAACAAACAAAAAAAAAAAAAAAAAACACCCATTTTTAAAGCTTTTAAACTTTATACGGCATTTCTTTCCTACTCTTTTTCATGTTGAATTTTCTATATTTGTATTATTCATAGGAATTATCTTGGTTCAAAGATGGTCTAAACATAATTTAGGTCTAAAAATTGGTACTGCCACTGGTCATGTTGTATTTCCAAAGTATTTCTAAACTGATTTATACCATCAAAATTCTGTATGTTGCATATGAAGTACAGGAAAACTTTCATATCTCAGCTGCCATATCAGCAGTTGACTGACCAGAAGTCAGAGCAACTCACCAAATAAATCCATATTTTATCAAGCAACAGCTGGCACCTTCCTTAATAGAAAATGAAGGGAGATGTCTCACAAAATGAAGTGAGTCAGTGGTGTTTCCTTTGGTTGAGATGCCGTCCTAGAATAACAGGGAATGAAAAAGTCCAGTCACCATAAGTGTTAGGGTCACAGGCTTATCTCAGATATGAGGATATGTCCTATCTGGAGGCAGGTAACAGTATATTCCAGTCTCCAAGAGCTTCTACAGCAAAGACATTCTGTTATTTAGAAACAATTATGTCTTTTTTTTTATAGCCTTTTCTAAATACCATGATTTTTCTGAAAACAACTCCTTGCTGAACCTTAGCTCGTATCCATTGCTTTCCTTTTATGTATGTTTTAGATCGTTGCTTTCCTGTCCAACTTCAGCCTGGCAAAAAAAGAAAAACCAAAATGCCCTGATTTGGCATGTTATAAGGTTCAGAGAGAAGTTGCATGAACTTGTGTTCTTTGCTTACATATATTTAAAAAGTTTATATGGACATAGTTAGCTTACTATATGTAGACTTTCAAAAAAAGATTTTTGTGTTAGATTTTATGTTGCGTGTCAAGAAAAATATGTGTAATCAAAAGGGTGTTTTGAACAAAAGTTTTCATGTTTTTAAAGATAACTGAATTCTAGCATAACTCTAGTGTAACATAGTGTCAGAAGTCTTCTGGGTTATGCTGTTTGCCAAAGGTAGCCAGCCTAACTAACACCGACAATTGCCTTGAACATTAGGAGGGGAGCTCGAGAGAAATTTGTTCAGCATGAACTCTCAAAAACCACAATGACATTATACTGACTTGAGAAGATGGTGAGGACTTCAGTTTTGACACTAGGGATTTATGGTGCAATGAACTTGCCAGTACTCCTTTAAAAAAGAATTTAGAGAGTGTCTTAGTAAAGAGTAGACACAAAGCACACTCTTTGAGGGTTTAAAAAAAGCCACAAACCAACCACACACTACCACTGCCCCAGTGCTTACACCATAAAAATACTAGTTTGTTCTAAGAATTCTAAAAGACCAGGCTTCTGAATTTTAAGATTATGTTCAATTATTCAAAAAGGTACCTTGTGGTTAGACAGACCTTAATTTAGTCCTCAGGCATGGAATTGCTTATGCACATGGGCATCGTGTGAGTCACCTGTGCTCATACTACCACAAAGTCAGAGGCACTGATGAGGATTTCTATCAAGTAAATGAATCCTGTCTCCACTGCTGATTGTTCAGAGGTAACTCCGTGAGTTATTCTTGTTTTCCTTCTCGCCATGCTCTGAGGTTAAATTCTAGCACAAAATACATCATTAATTACTGGTTGATAGTATTTAGACCAAACATATCTGTCAGATGTTTTATAACTGGAGAGAAAATATCACTTGAGGGTGCTTTTTACTGTTCTTGGGGTTTGCCTTTATAAAATCAGGTTCCTGTGTATATTTTGCCACATGTGTAGTTGACTGTAAGGTTCTTCCTACAAAATAAAATGGAGAAGTAGTTTGAAATCAATAGCCTGGGACAATTTCACAATTTTCTTTGTTAACTGCTGTAGTCTGGGCCTGGCGTCCTTACTCTCCCCACACACACCCCGCCCCGGCCCCAGCTGAAGTGTACTTACACTCAGTTTGCCTTCGGTGTTATTGCTAAGGCTTAATTGAAAGGGCAACATGAAATGGATTAACAGAGGCTAGAATATTCTGTGTTAGTCTCGTTTTACACTTTCTCCTGGTGTTCCTTTTACCATTGTTCTTGGTTTTTACTCATAAACCAGTCTGTGGCTGGTTTTCCTTTTATTTTTTCATGGCAGAGGGAATAGGGGAGAAGCAATGATCTAGGGGGGATTTATTGTTATGTGTAATGCTCCAATTTGCTGTCCTTCTCCCTGCTGACACTCCTATACAGCAGCAGATTGCCTTACTGCTGTGCTTTTTGGATCTTGAAAGAAAGAAAATTTGATACTAGGGATGTTGGTTCCCTTTTCATACTGTTCAGCAGTAGGGAACATGAACATATTTTTCCCTCCTCCATTTCCACAGACCATAAGCAATTCAAAGATTCTCCCCCCCCAACATTTCTTGTTTAATCCTTATTACCCTTTATGGCACTTGGTCCTACAGGATATTTTTTGAACTTTGATTTCCTCCGTGGTATGCCGCCTCTGTTGTATTTAATACCATCACTGTCATCAGATCAACTTGACAATCATTTCATCTCCTTTTTGTTTCTCCTCCTAACTTGTTTCGCTATATTTAGGCGAGTGTAAAAGCTTTCTTTATGAAGTGAAAGTATCTCTGAAACCCTTAGTATGGACAGTGATTTCACAGTTATTTATCTGGTGTGTGGTGATACACCACAAAAAAAAAAAACAACACCCAAAACCCCACAGCAGGCCACTTTCTTGCTGTTGTTCTTTCCCTCATTCTTCCCAGTGTTGAGGAAAGCAAGTGCTACATTGCTAGGGACAGATGTAGTTGCTCATTTACCTTTATTTGGTCTGAACTAGCCCAAGCGAAGATGTTCAGTGTTGGATTAGGTCTTTCAGGCTGATGCCAACCAGATTTCTGATCTGGCTGAGGAACCCATGAAAGGGGGCAGGAGGAGAGGGCAGAGCCCCTTGTGGCGTGGGCAGCAGCCGTAGCACACATTGCGGCTGTGTGTGCCTGTTGTGTCTGTAGAAAGCAAAAAAAAATGAAGTCAATAATATATGATGATACTATTTTTGCACCATTGTGGTCTAAAAAAATAAATGTGATAGAAACAGATGGACTGTCTTTTATTGGATAAACGAGTTAGTAAAAAAATGCATTGAAGCATGTGAGCTATTTGACACATTTCTTTTTTCGAGGAAAAATAGCCATTACTAATAGATACTTTTATGTGAAATTATTGAAATTAAGGACTGTGTCCATATGTAGGTTTTTCATGACCACATTTTATAGACAGCATCATGAAATTTGTTGAAGACTTTATCTGGATGACTAAAGATGACTAACTTGTAATCCAGATCTGGGGGCCATGTACACTTTTCATTTTCTCTGCTAGAGTGTTTCAACCAGTTATAAAGTTTTCTTTAACATTCCTGCCCTCCTTTAAGGACTTCCCAATTGTTTCAACTTACTTTCGGTACTTTTGGTTTTACCCCACTATACTAATTTGACTCTATTTCTTGCATATATTGGGGATTTGGGGTAGTGTAGGGATATGACAGTTAAGACTTTTTTTTGTGCATGTTTTTTTGAGAAGATTTCCCTTAGTGCTTCAGGTAATAATGAACAGACATTTATTCAAAACTTAGATTTCATTATTATAAGCATTCAACTAATTGTTTATTTACAAATGGTTTGCGATTCATACACAACATCATCAACAAGAAACTCTTTGAGTACCAGGAAATATTTCAGCACAAAAAAGCAACCAGATAAAAAAAAAAGAAAAATTGTTAAAATTAAAAAAAAAAAAAGATGAGGGACATGGACATTCTTCACAAAATCAGTAACAGAGTAGATGCTGCAGTTCTGTCTCCCAGGTTATTCCATAGGGAATTCCTCTGCGGCATGGGAGATTCCTGCTCCTTTCACTAATTCAGAAAATGCATTTGAATCAGCATTATCTACAGGATGCCTTTTGCTTCTACTGGCATAACATATTTTCCCATTCTTGTTCAAGCTTTTTTTGTTTGGGAGAAAGGGGAAAGTATGACCATAAAACTGTTGATAAAACCCTCCTGAGGAATGTTATGTCAGTTACTCCTTGAATTAATGCTTAATAACTTTTTACCTCTGGTCTTTTGGAGTGATTAGTCCATGTGATATATCCATATAATGGATATATCATAAAATAATAGCAAGGCATAGAAGTGACAAAGTGTCAGTTAAAATCCCTAGGTAAAGTTTTAAAGCATGCTTCAAAATTCTAAAAATACCAAATTTTAAGCTGAGTTTTTTATTTTTAATTGTATTTTTAAAGAAAACTCTTTTTTTATCGCAATCGTACTAAAAAAAAAAATTGACATTTTTTATAAGTTGGACATTTTAAATACCAACCAGCTCTATATAGGAATACAGGAATAATGTAAAGCAAAAGTGAACAATGAGTAGAACTAAAGCAGCTTGTGCAAAGAGTTCATCAAAGAATTTTGAGGGAACTTTATGTGCATAAATAAAAATATAGGCATAATTGACAATCACAGCATTTGTCCAGTGGTGAGAGATTAATTCTAAATAAATTTTTATTTATCTTTCCAGAAATCTCAGATATTAAGTAAATTAATAGAAAAAAATATATTTCACATATAAATTATATGTGTTTTGGTTATTAATATCTTAAGGAGAAAAGTTGTATTACTGAAAATATTTCTCTGTCAGTGAACATACTCCTGGATATCGCAGCTTGCTATTTCAAAATGAAAGTGGTTTATATCACATAAGGTACATGATCACACGCCATTTATTGCTTTTTAGATTTGGTATTTGGCGCATTATAATCTTACAGCAATTCCTGGACTACTATTTAGAGAGGTGTGGGGCAAATTCAATGCAAGGTAAAATTTGTTCATCTGTGACAACTGCTAAAATTCTGTATGAGATTAAAACTGTAAAAGAGATTATAAATAGCATAGATAAAAAGTTATCTCAAATTTACACAATGGAATAAAGTATGATGGTTAAAATGTTTTATCCTGTTTGAGTACTATTTCGTTTACATATGTGATTACTGCATATTAATAGGATTTTGATTCAAGTAAACTAACTGGACACTTTCCAAACAAGCAACTGAGTGTAAATAAGTTTTTTAATTGCTATTGTCATCTCATCATGGTGTCCTGAAAATAGATCAATGGTGGTTTAGCAGCTAACATAAAATGTCAAGATAATTAACTAGTATAAAGAAAGCAATTTTGGAACTGAGTTATTTGATGTAATGAATTTTTAGAGTAAAATAATTTTATTCAATGATTCACAGAGGGGGCAGGTGGTCTTGATCTGGGTTCATTTTATGGCTGATTGGGGGAAAAATGTTTTTAAAGCCATTAAGCAAAGTAATTTTCTTTGAATTTCCTAGAAGATTTCAGTATAAATATATTTTGAAAATAATAATACAGAAGTGCTAATGAAAGCAAGCTTGATTTCCTCTCAGGTCTTGCTAGGAATGCTTCGTATATACATTGCTATACACCGTACCATCTGAACGTCCACAAGCGCCTTTTGGACCAATACGCCTGTATGGATCTCAAAGAGCATCATAACCTATTTAAAATGACAGTTACAGTGAAATACTTTGTTCCTATATTGCATAATATAAATTTAACTGATAAAATTGCACCTAATCAAGACAGTTAATGACAGGTTGGGCTACTTTGGTTTTATTTTTTCATGTTGTAGGTCAAAATCAAATCATTTTGGTTTTGCTTGTTCTTTTTGCCTATTTTTTTGACATGAGAAAATTAAATTTTTGTGAAACCGTGGCTTAGCCTATGCTGGAAAACGTTATTGTGACTATCTAGTATAATGAGGCAGTGCCAGCAAGTCCCGCTAGTGATCGTACTTCTTTCCTGAGCTTATTTATTTGCAATATAAATCATATTCCAAATGCAATGTGAGTTCTGGACTCTTGATATTTTTTTTTCTTTATAACTATATTCATACCAGGGCTTTCAGCAGCACACAAAGTACTTCAGCAGAACTTGTTTCTAATGTAGACCTAACCAGTATGTTGTCCAGACTCGAAGCACTTAATTCACTTGAAGTGAATTTGTGATTTATTAGTGTTGCTTCCTGTCTGCAGCGTGGCCTATTTTGCAAATGAAATAGACCTTGATTAAGTTTAAATGCTGTGTAAGTTTAGCTAAGACGTATGCATTCAATTTGGTTCTTTTTAGGAGTAGTATTGTTGCAATTTGTACTTGAATAGTCATAATGTTGAACTAAACCTATTTTTGTATAGTATTCTGCTCTTAATGCAAACATTTACTTTTCTATGCGATGTTAAGTTCTGGAATCCCTTGATATGAATGAATACTAATCTTTTGCCATTTTCTCATAACAACGCCTGTCTTATCTACCATGAAAACGGTTGTGTTTTTCTCCTCCTAGTTGCTTTTGTAATTTTAAAAATAAACTTTGTTTTAGAAATTCTTCAGATAGAGTCCACATTAAAAGGTAATTAATAAATAACGTCACTTATCTGTTAACAGCGTCTATCAAATGGCTCCATAGACTCAAATGATGAAGCCAGCCAAGTTGTTGAACTTCAGGAACTACTGGAAAAGCAAAACTATGAAATGGCACAAATGAAGGAGCGTTTGGCTGCACTGTCTTCCAGGGTGGGAGAGGTAGAGCAGGAAGCAGAGACTGCCAGAAAGGAGCTCATTAAAACGGAAGAAATGAACAATAAATATCAAAGAGACATTAGAGAGGTAAGGAGTTCACCATATTTGCCTCCTATTTGTTGACTGTTGTTCCTGTGATATCCACTACAGACTGATAGAGGCCAATGAATACGGGCAGCAAAAGTTGAGCACGGCTAAAATCCCTTGTACGTAGGAAACACAAAATGTACATTAAGAAATACTACTAGAAATCTCTTTATAAAACTATGTTCTTAAATGTGGGTGTGTATATGTGCAACTCTAGTAGGAAGAAGGCCAATTCCTTTGTAGTTTAGCATTACTAGAGTGCACTCTGTCAAGTTTTCAGCTATTTCAAGTTTTTAAGATGAACTCTGTTAAACAGAGATGTGTAAAGTACAGTTTTAAAACTCCTGAGCTGTTTTATAGAACGGTGTTATTTACATAATCAATTATAATATTTACCCATGTGTGGTAACTTCATTATCCCCGTTATAATATGCTGTTCCTTTCTCTCAATAAATGGAAATATAATTCAGTTTTTGCTTTTCTTTCCTTCTCTTAAACTTATAGTGCTCCTTAGTGCTCTCCAGAGTATCTTCTCTTATGTGGAGCTCAAGATATGTGGAAGGCTAGCTTCTAGAATCTATTTTGGTATTTTGAAATTAGAGTAGTTATCATTCTGTTACACTGCTTTCTACAATATAGGTATTTCATATGGATTTGTGTGTGTGTGTATATATGCATATGCGTGTATATATTTTACCTGTTATTTCTAGTATTCTGTAGAAAATCTTCCTTCAGAACTTCTGATGCCTGACACAGACTCAAAGTGTCTTCACATCATTGTATTCTGTCTCTTTTAAAGTATTGTATCATTTTTATCCAGTTACAAAAATAATTTGCACTGATATGTTTCTCCTTTTCCACCACTGCTATCACTAGGGGTCTCTAATATCTCCGCTCTCATTTACCTTTTGATAAGTATTGCGGTTCCAAAGACACTTGATTGCCACTTGCTGTTTCTCCCTTAAATTCAGGCTTACCTGCTTTCAGCCCTACTCTTCCTAACCGAAGTGGCCACTAAATACATCTGTATTTAGTGGTACATAATTACCAAATGTAAGTGCAAAATCTGCTGCAAAAGGTATTTGTACAGGTGGAAATGCGCGTCTTCATTATTTCATATGGCCACAAAAGATAGTCTTCCCAATTCAGAAAATGAAATACCTACAACAAGAAGGGTAGTTTAGTATTGTGTAACTTGGATAAATTATTGGAGATTTTGTTTTGTGTGGTTTTAATGAATTGCATACGTAATTACTATTTTTATGGGTTTTTTTTCCAGCAATATGCAAAAGGCTTGCCTGGATACGGTCCATTTTAGGACTGCCTATTTGGATCAATTTATATGTTCATTGTGTCTTACTTGAAAAACAATCTTACTTACTTCAACACTGTTGTCATAATATAATAAAACACAAACAGCAAGACATGCTCATCAGTAAATATTTTCCTGGTGAAAGATTACATGGCAACATGTAAGTCTTCTCAAGAGCCAGACATAAGTTTAAGACTAATAAAATTTTCTGCTTTCACTTAAATTAATTGAGGAGAAATAAACAATATAATAGACAGACTAATGAATAATCTATCTAAATTACAGCTATTGACTTCAGAGAGTCCAGGTTGTAATAAATGAATAAAAACAGCTCAAGATTTTAAACAAATCCTTATCTGTAACACATATGGATCATGTACCCGTATGTTATGGTTATGTTATGAATCCAACATTGTGGTCACTTATTTTCCTGAAATTAAGAATAAGAGAATTAAGAGCACTATATTTCTACTGTTACATAACTATAGCAGTTTTTCTATTTTCTAATCAAGCCTACTGTTATTTAAGAAGCAAACAAGTAAATGTGAGCTACATTTGCTGGGGTTTTGCACTGAAAAATATAGAGACTAGAAAAATATACAAAAGGTGAGGATTGTTTCTGTTTGCTCTACTCAACAGCTACCGCTTTAAATATCATAGTTACAAGAAATCCAAAAGAAATAAATTTTCTTTAAAATGGAAAAATTACTGCTGAGCATGCCTTGCATCCCTGTCTACTGTTAGCATGAAAATTAAACTGGTATAAAATTACATAGCATTTTCATTGCATGGTTCTTGATGGTTTTGTTTGTCATGTTAGGCAATGGCACAGAAGGAAGATATGGAAGAAAGAATAACTACACTGGAGAAGCGCTACCTCAGTGCACAGAGAGAATCCACCTCCATACATGACATGAACGATAAGCTGGAAAATGAACTGGCAAACAAGGAAGCCATCCTACGTCAGGTGCAGTATCTGTGTTAGTCAGTTGCTTTCTTCATAAACAATGAAAATTAATGCAAAAATGGGGGCAGATCTTCAGTAGGAGGTTTCCATTACCTTAATCTGTTCAGTTTTAATCAACAGATCAGTTAATCTAAAAAACCTAAATTGTTCAACTTCTCAGCTTCATATCAGCTGCTGCAACCGTGAATACCAAATCAATGTGTACATTCAACATTGGAAAATAACTGTGTTTTTCTGGTAGTGTCTTTCATAAATGCACATAGTCATATCCCCTAAGTAAAGGATTCTCTGTGCTTCTTATGTAATGATTTTCTGAATTTAATTTTAAACAAACAAACAAAAAAAAAAAGCAAAACCCAAAAATAGTATAAGCAAAAGAAATTTCCTTCTGCAGGAAGGACCAAAATTTGCATACAATAGGTTCTAGTGATTTCATGTATTAGTAGTGCATAGATAANTGATATGTTTCTCCTTTTCCACCACTGCTATCACTAGGGGTCTCTAATATCTCCGCTCTCATTTACCTTTTGATAAGTATTGCGGTTCCAAAGACACTTGATTGCCACTTGCTGTTTCTCCCTTAAATTCAGGCTTACCTGCTTTCAGCCCTACTCTTCCTAACCGAAGTGGCCACTAAATACATCTGTATTTAGTGGTACATAATTACCAAATGTAAGTGCAAAATCTGCTGCAAAAGGTATTTGTACAGGTGGAAATGCGCGTCTTCATTATTTCATATGGCCACAAAAGATAGTCTTCCCAATTCAGAAAATGAAATACCTACAACAAGAAGGGTAGTTTAGTATTGTGTAACTTGGATAAATTATTGGAGATTTTGTTTTGTGTGGTTTTAATGAATTGCATACGTAATTACTATTTTTATGGGTTTTTTTTCCAGCAATATGCAAAAGGCTTGCCTGGATACGGTCCATTTTAGGACTGCCTATTTGGATCAATTTATATGTTCATTGTGTCTTACTTGAAAAACAATCTTACTTACTTCAACACTGTTGTCATAATATAATAAAACACAAACAGCAAGACATGCTCATCAGTAAATATTTTCCTGGTGAAAGATTACATGGCAACATGTAAGTCTTCTCAAGAGCCAGACATAAGTTTAAGACTAATAAAATTTTCTGCTTTCACTTAAATTAATTGAGGAGAAATAAACAATATAATAGACAGACTAATGAATAATCTATCTAAATTACAGCTATTGACTTCAGAGAGTCCAGGTTGTAATAAATGAATAAAAACAGCTCAAGATTTTAAACAAATCCTTATCTGTAACACATATGGATCATGTACCCGTATGTTATGGTTATGTTATGAATCCAACATTGTGGTCACTTATTTTCCTGAAATTAAGAATAAGAGAATTAAGAGCACTATATTTCTACTGTTACATAACTATAGCAGTTTTTCTATTTTCTAATCAAGCCTACTGTTATTTAAGAAGCAAACAAGTAAATGTGAGCTACATTTGCTGGGGTTTTGCACTGAAAAATATAGAGACTAGAAAAATATACAAAAGGTGAGGATTGTTTCTGTTTGCTCTACTCAACAGCTACCGCTTTAAATATCATAGTTACAAGAAATCCAAAAGAAATAAATTTTCTTTAAAATGGAAAAATTACTGCTGAGCATGCCTTGCATCCCTGTCTACTGTTAGCATGAAAATTAAACTGGTATAAAATTACATAGCATTTTCATTGCATGGTTCTTGATGGTTTTGTTTGTCATGTTAGGCAATGGCACAGAAGGAAGATATGGAAGAAAGAATAACTACACTGGAGAAGCGCTACCTCAGTGCACAGAGAGAATCCACCTCCATACATGACATGAACGATAAGCTGGAAAATGAACTGGCAAACAAGGAAGCCATCCTACGTCAGGTGCAGTATCTGTGTTAGTCAGTTGCTTTCTTCATAAACAATGAAAATTAATGCAAAAATGGGGGCAGATCTTCAGTAGGAGGTTTCCATTACCTTAATCTGTTCAGTTTTAATCAACAGATCAGTTAATCTAAAAAACCTAAATTGTTCAACTTCTCAGCTTCATATCAGCTGCNTTTAACGTTGATTTTCATCCTGATTCCTCACCTCAAGGACAAAGCAAAAGTCTTATCAAGCTGATTTGAAAGGAGGGAATATTTCCTGATAANAAATTGTTCAACTTCTCAGCTTCATATCAGCTGCTGCAACCGTGAATACCAAATCAATGTGTACATTCAACATTGGAAAATAACTGTGTTTTTCTGGTAGTGTCTTTCATAAATGCACATAGTCATATCCCCTAAGTAAAGGATTCTCTGTGCTTCTTATGTAATGATTTTCTGAATTTAATTTTAAACAAACAAACAAAAAAAAAAAGCAAAACCCAAAAATAGTATAAGCAAAAGAAATTTCCTTCTGCAGGAAGGACCAAAATTTGCATACAATAGGTTCTAGTGATTTCATGTATTAGTAGTGCATAGATAAACTACCTGTGAATATCTTTTTTTAGAAAAGAGTATAACATGATTGTGCAGCTTTCTCTCATGGTACTTTGTTTCTGCGGTAATTCCAAAAGCTGAAGTGTAAAGTGAACAGAAAAAAATGTTTTGGAATTTGAAGACTACAATGTGAACTGAAAGCTAACATTAAATGAATGTAATTCAAACTGCAAAAGATGAAATTGCTCCTCAGCCTCAGTATCAGACGTCTATTTTTTTTCACCTATCATGTCTTCAAACAATATAAAATGCTGTATGAGAAATAAGCCTGTATGATCTGATAATCTCTGCTTCTATGATTCTATGCAGATGTATTTACAGACATGCACACGTCCCACTGTATGTGTGTATATATATNTATGTGTGTATATATATATGTATTTGACTGTCTCTTCAGGGAAGTTAAAGCATCAGAACTCAAACTCTCCGGCTTCTTCCAGTTTCCTTTGGCTATTTTAAGAGGTGTCTTCAATTGTTAGGAAAAAAAAAAAAAAGGCAAACCACCCAACAATGGAAAAGTAAGGTACCTGCATCTGTCCTTAGAGTTTTTATTGCTGCCAGTTTAAGTCGTCCTGTGCTGCGGAGGTCTATCTACTCAAAGCAGTGATCAATGGAACTAGGCTTACAGTACATACAGCCAGACTTAAAGTTTTTTTGCAGCATTGTGGTATGAAATGCCTACCTTTTCATGCTTTTGAAGGATTAAAAAAGAATCTAAAAGCACACTCCTTTTTCATTATGTCTTCTATTACTTGGAATGAACAGGAAAGTAGGAAACACTTGTCAAGCCATTAAATAATTCTTCACGTGGTGCATCTCAGTAGGCCAGGAAATACTGCAGTTATCAGAAGTCCTCCTTTTTCTCTTTAATGGTTATCACAGATACAATCATGAATGAATTAGCTGAGCAACAATTGTCAGCTTTAACATTTCCTAATATATGATTGGCATTTGTTCATAAACTTTGGTGGGAATTCTATCCTTTTGGAATTGTCCTTCTGTCCCATTTCAGTCATACATAAACTTTTCTGTGAGATGGACTCAATATTTCCATTTAGAAAATTCTCATTTTACTGGCGCCAATACATTTATTTTGCTCAGATAAACAATGGTCAGAGCAGCCTTTTGCTCATCTTCATGAGTACCATTTTACAACTCCTTTTCCTTACCTTCATATGATCCTTGAGCCTCAAATCACTCATCATTAGTGAGACCAGCATGAGTTAATACCTTTCCAATAAACTCTCCCAGGTTGTGGAGTATCTATGTTTATCTAGTGAGTTTTGATCGCTTCCCTATTACCCAAGAAATTGAAGGAAAATCTTAATTTTTTAATTAAAATTCTTATTTTTTTATACCTGTTTATCTATCTTTGGCCTTCAGTTGGAAGACAAAAACAGACAGCTGCAAGAGCGTCTAGAGCTGGCTGAGCAGAAGCTGCAGCAGACGATGAGGAAGGCTGAAACCTTACCTGAAGTGGAGGCTGAGCTGGCTCAGAGAATTGCAGCTCTGACTAAGGTACTGCCCTGAGAAATAGGTTCACTTCCAAAGTCCCACTGTTNTCCCACTGTTTAACGTTGATTTTCATCCTGATTCCTCACCTCAAGGACAAAGCAAAAGTCTTATCAAGCTGATTTGAAAGGAGGGAATATTTCCTGATAAGTATGTGCCACAAGTTTAACCAGGAATGGTCTCAAGGCTGTGTTTGTAATTCTTAGCATTTTAATAATAGGAAAAGTAGTTATCTGTAAGTTAGTCTACACTATATTTACAAAGGAGTCATTTATTTCCAATACATCAGCATTACTTATCCTTGGAGGATTCATTTTACTCTATACGAGTTTCTAATTTAAGGGGAGAGGGGCGGAGGGAAGTCCCATTCCTGCACATACTTAGTTCTTCTGGACATTTTCATACACCATGTATATGAAAGAGCAGTTATTTTCATTCCAATAAGTGCTGTAAAAATCAAATCTTAACGGCAGCTGGGATCTTTTGTACAATACAAATGGAGACAACTTGCAGTACATACTTACAAGGCTTGTTTTGAATGATTCTTTGTATCACATATTTTCAAAGACAAATGTGAAACCCTGAGAGGACTTCAAACTGGTTTTTCTGATTAATTTATTATATGGCAGCTTTCTTGCAGAAAAAGTAAGATAAAAATAAATTTTCAGTAGTGTGGTATTCATATTTGGCCTCTAATACCTTTAGGTGTGCATATAGTTAGTACTACAGCTCAGGTATTATCAGCTTCCTAAAGACATATAATTATGTTTATTCTTCATCTCTTCAAATCAGACAAATAAAGAAAAATGCATTTAAGAGATTGTATTACATATAATTCTGATTTATCNTTCAAACAATATAAAATGCTGTATGAGAAATAAGCCTGTATGATCTGATAATCTCTGCTTCTATGATTCTATGCAGATGTATTTACAGACATGCACACGTCCCACTGTATGTGTGTATATATATATGTATTTGACTGTCTCTTCAGGGAAGTTAAAGCATCAGAACTCAAACTCTCCGGCTTCTTCCAGTTTCCTTTGGCTATTTTAAGAGGTGTCTTCAATTGTTAGGAAAAAAAAAAAAAAGGCAAACCACCCAACAATGGAAAAGTAAGGTACCTGCATCTGTCCTTAGAGTTTTTATTGCTGCCAGTTTAAGTCGTCCTGTGCTGCGGAGGTCTATCTACTCAAAGCAGTGATCAATGGAACTAGGCTTACAGTACATACAGCCAGACTTAAAGTTTTTTTGCAGCATTGTGGTATGAAATGCCTACCTTTTCATGCTTTTGAAGGATTAAAAAAGAATCTAAAAGCACACTCCTTT
>VYZM01014602.1:91066-131588 GCA_013398915.1 Dromas ardeola | reverse complement strand
CTCCCACTTCACTTGACTATCTTAATATGCTAGTTTAGATCTAGTTGCATCTTGCAAAGTGTTCTGCTGATACAAAAATGAATGTGCATTAATCAATAACTGTAATTACATTTCCTGTGGAATTTCTGTAAATGGTTGCAGTTACCATAAATTTTCTTATTCTTTAATGGTACAAGTCTGTACTGGTTAATTTTGGACCCTACTGATCTGTGTCTCTTCTGTTCTACATTAAAGGCAAGGCAAAGAGAAAAAATGAATGAGGAGCACAACAAAAGATTATCAGATACCGTAGACAGACTTTTGACAGAATCCAATGAGCGTCTGCAGCTACACTTAAAAGAGAGAATGGCAGCACTTGAAGAAAAGGTACAGTGCAAAGGGCGGTGTGAAGTTCAGCTTGATAAAGATCCTCCTGTGTGAAACCTGTTCTACTTTTATCGGGACGGAGGCATCATACTGCTTTTGTGTTACCAAATATTATCACAAATATGGTCTAACTTATACATTCAACACTTAATTCAAGAGTGCGCTCAAGAATCTTTCCAGAACTACTGCGAACTGAGTATGCTGAATATTATGAGTCCCTGTTTTATCAGCGGGGATTCTGTTGAAGGGCTTGTAAAGGACCAGTGCAAAACACAGTATGAGGCAGTGAGAGCAAGCGGACGAGAACTGAGGAATGGCTACTTTTCGGATGTGCCATCATTCCTGTATTTTAACCTGCTGATTTTACCTCGCTTCCTCTGGGAAGAGGTAAATGCTGTCACCACAGGAGAAGGACCATCTACCCTTGGAGATGGAATATTATTTACAGGTTTTCATTCATGTGAGACACAATGGCCCTGCAAAATTCAAATCACATGACCTTTATATTCATCCTTCTTAATCCCGCGCTCTTCTACTCACTCACCTTCAGTTTGATCTGAGGGGAAACTTTCAGTGTCTTTCAGAAGGACATTTCAGAACCTTCCAAAGGATGTACTTCTGGTTTATATCACTGAAACAAAATGTCGTACAAAGCAAGACATAGGCCTGACCAAAAAAAAAAAACATAATGGGAGAAATACCTGTGTAAGTGTGGCAGTTGCTCAGTTCAAGGAAAATGCAAAGTTTTTGCTGTTCTTGATAGAAAGTGGTCCTACATGTTTGTATTATTTCCAGTATTTTAAATTAAATATTTACTCAAACTGAAGCTAAATTAAATATTTACTCAAACTTTAATTTTAGAATTAAAGTCCAGCAAATATGAACTTTGCTAATTTATACATGGAGGCTACATATGTATGGTGATAGCTGATATTTTATATATCTAATTTGTTTCTCTCTTTTTATTTTTCTTCTTTTTATTCCTAGAATGTTTTGATTCAAGAATCTGAAAGTTTCAGGAAAAATCTGGAAGAATCTTTACATGACAAGGTACTATAAAATACTGTGATTTTATCTGGTTTTATCCAAAGTTATATATGGTATATTAATTATTCAACTAGCATGTAAAATATTCCTAGCATCAATGATAATTCCTTTAATCACCCAGATGTCTTAACTAGCCTTTGAGGGTCTCTAACAATTGTTCTGAGATAAGTTTATGGTTGAGATCCTAGCCTCAGGAATTCAATACTAAAATTCACATTGATTTTACTGGCTCTGGAATTTTTGTTCTATCAGTTTTAATTCTGAAAAAGCCTTGTTTAAGAGAGATGTATGCATAACTGGTTACACTTTCATAGTGAAGAATGCAATTGCTTGATTTGATGCAACTCTTCATAACAGGTGCAGTGGCGTTATGCTAAATATAGCTGAAAATATATAGCCTTTTTTAGTTCATTGCAAATTAACTCTTAATACTGTCTAGTGAATCAGTCAAATTAATTATAAATATTTATTCCAATCCCAAATGTTTGGATTTTGTTTTGAAGTTATACTTGCCTTGAGCACAGTAGGATACACAAATGTATCTGCCTTCAGATTCAGATGTATCAAATCCATTTAAAAGAGATTGTATAGAATCTAAAAAACATAGCTCCATTCGATAGAAATATAATTATATCATATGACATCCAAAATCAAGAACATGAAGAAAAATAACAAAATATGTATTTGTTCAAATAAATTGTTTTCCTCTACATTCAGAAAACCCTATAGAAAGGCAGAGAGATTAAAGTCTTGTAGGGCATTTTAAATAAATAAAATTTCTGTGCTGTACTACCAGAGTATATATATGAGGTGATTCAGCTGTCTCAAAATTAGGATCATATTTCACCATCAAGTTAGGTGACAAAAAGGACATTTCTAAAGTTGTATCAATTGAAACAAAAGTTGCTATCATTTTTCTACCAGAGAATCTAAACCTGAATTATGAATACTGATTTTGTTTGTGTAAATAAGGTATTTTGCCGATGTTATCTCCAACATAACTTTATTGTTTTAAAAGAGTGAAAGTGAATACAGTGGCTAATTCTTTTCCAGTCTGTTTTCTGGCTTGAATGTACATATCGACTCTTGACAAACATAAAAAATCTGGTATAAAAATCTACATTTGTATCGAAACTATTTTTGCAAAGATATTTTTATTTATTATACTTACTGATTCTTGCTTAAGGCTGGGAAGTGAAATAAATAGAACACTCTGCTACTGCTCTGTGCAATTGGAGATGAGTTCTCTTCACACACAACCACATATGTCTGACTCCAGAGCTTCCAAGTTCCCACTTTGAACAGTTTATTTGTTCCACTTTGATGAAGAAACCATTGAAGCAATTTCAGATAGATGGACATAACACCAGATATTAATAATCTAAATAACTAGCAAATAATATGAGTAGAGTAACCGCCAAGTCATCTCAGGAATTGTATTCAACCAAGAAACAGTGTAAAAATACTGTAATAAAAATTACTGAATCTGATAGTAATTAAGTGCAGATTCTTTTCCTTCCAAGGATTTTGGAATCCTGAACGTTTTAAACTCTAAAAACAGCAGTATTAGTTCTTCATCTCACATTCTCTCTTAATTTCCTTTAAAATTCTTTAATTTCTTTTCATTTTATTAGTAGACTATCATTATTTGTACCATTTGTGAACAGTCGTTTTTTCCATAATGGTTGCTGTTAATAGTCTGTAGGTTGGCTCCAAAAATCCGATTTTTGTGGCACTCTGTCATTTTTCACCAGCAGCACCTCATACTGGAGGTTCATCAACTTCCAAGCTGTAAAGCTGTAGTTAAACAAGACACCTAAAATGTAGTTGTCTTTTAGTCCGTGTCTCTATTATTAAATAAAAATGCCAGGATGCAATCTCTGTCTGTAAAGGGCAGATGACATGTTGCACACTGAACTATGTCTGGCACGGAGGGTGCAGTTAGTGCCCAAATCAGTGCTGGTTCTTCTTTTCTTCACCCTAGCTGTATAAGAAGGAAAAAATAAGTTTCAAGTACAAACCTGTCTTGTCATCACTTCCAGCTAGTGGGAAACAGTAGAGTGCTATACAAGCTCTTGATGCATATGTCTTATTAGCAGTGAGATTTGAGTGAATTCACTGCCTTTTCTTATTATAGTCAGTGCTACGTTCAGTGTATCTTATCTTACTTGTTTAGCTTTACAAGAGCAATATCTCATAAAGTAGATGTATTTTATATCACAAGTAAGTATATCTTACTATTCTCATTTCCAGGAAAGACTTGCTGAAGAAATTGAGAAACTGAGATCTGAACTGGATCAAATGAAATTGAGAGCTGGTTCTTTAATTGAACCTACATTGTCAAGGTAATATTTAATGACAAAAGTTTCCTCGCTTTAAGCTGAAATAGAACATAAATATAAGTGTCAAGCCTTTACAACAGAGAATTGTTTAAGAACAAAACTTATTACGATTCTCTTTCCCATAACTGCTTATTAACATTGCTGTGAACCCTCTAAGTTGTCTGTAGGTGACTGTAAGCATTTTTCCCAAGTTAAAAAAAAAAAAAAGTAAGTACAATGTTAAACTCTCATTTTATGCTCTTATAGATAGTGAAATGTCAGACATTTTTTAGGAGCTGCTATAAACAAATACATATTTAGTTGTCGTATTCATATAGTATTTGTTATGTTTCATTTTTCCACCATAATCATGATGTTCATATATTTTTATGGGGAGATTGCATATGTGTTAAGAACTAGAAATTGTTCAGGTCTCCACTGCTGTGGCTGAATGCTCAAATGGTGCATGGAGCCTCTGCTCTTCTGACGCGGTGACACAGCCCGTGGGCAGGACGCTTCTATTCCACCATGCAGGGAACTTTTACTGCTGCTGTTTGACCAAGGACCGTTATCTGCAGCCGAGAAAAGATTTGCTGCATTTATCATGTATGTGCCCCTCCACGATATCCCAAGACTTACCAGGACTACAGGAAAAATTGGGGGTTAAAACTCTCAAAAGCATCATCAAATAAAGATGAATCTTTTATAACCGATGATATATATCGCAGGGCAGTTCACTAATATATTCATAATGCGGAGCACAGACTTAACAGGAGGAAAGTGTTACAGATATCCTTATTCATGAATACATAATGTGCTTACAGTAACCTCAGGCATATTTATTCAGGAAAGTAATGGAAGGAAAATACACAGGATAGTACATTCAGCAGCCAGTTCAGTTAATTATCTTGTCCTAAAATCTGCGTGGTTTTTCATGTTAAAGTTTTGGATGATAATTTTTATTATGCATTTTGAAAATTCAAAGGTTTTCTTTGTTTGTTTTCTTTCTTAATTTCCTCGTAATATGATTTCAAGTTTTGACTTCTAAGTGATTTTTTTGTGCTGTGTTTTTCGTCATTTATTCTGTGATACATAATAATTTAAGAGAAAAAAATCCTTGTTCCGAGACTGAAAGCCGTTGGATTGGTTTTGTTACTATTATTACCATTGCTCTCTCAGTATACTTCTGTGTCTCTTTTCATAGGCCTCACCTTGACACATCAGCAGAGCTGAGGTATTCCGTGGGCTCACTGGTTGATAGCCAGGCTGATTATCGGTCAACTAAAGTGATAAGGCGACCTAGAAGAGGCCGGATGGGTGTACGCAGAGATGAACCAAAGGTTAATCCCCAATTTCTTCTCATATATTCCCTGATAAGAGAATGTATTGCAAGCTGTTAAGCTTACAGTTTGTGTATTTCCAGAAGAAAAGCGACAAGAACAAACCAACAACCCACCAAACCCAAATAGCAGGGCTTTTTCTGTACACACTCAGACAAGAGTACTGTTGAACAAAATGAAGCCAGAAATGGTTGAAGTTCAGACACCAAAGTTTAAGTATACTTGACTGTCTGTCTTTTCTAGGTATCTTTTTGTGTAAATTTTCCTGATGGTTAATTTTACACAGCATTAGAAATTATGTGAAAATACGTTACATCATCTGCAGTAACATTTCGAGTATTAATGGAGGATTAATCATTGAATGAGTATTCTTAAATGTTAGTTGCTTTCCTTTCCCATTTTATAGAAGTTCAACTTTGCAGGGTTTTTTGCATGGAGTAAGCCATGTACATCCTAATTCCTGCTCAGGTAAAATCACTTGGAGATCACGAGTGGAATAGGACCCAGCAGATTGGTGTTTTGAGCAGCCATCCATTTGAAAGCGACACTGAAATGTCTGACATTGATGATGATGACAGAGAAACACTTTTCAGCTCCATGGATCTCCTGTCACCAAGCGGCCATTCTGATGCCCAGACTCTGGCCATGATGCTTCAGGAGCAGCTAGATGCAATCAATAAAGAAATCAGGTATGTAGCCTGAACCACCAGTGATGCACTTATGGTTACAGCTTCAGGCTTCCTTTAGTGCGTTAATTAGTACCATTCATAACAATTAGAAAACTATTTGTACATTTAAAGGATTGATAATATGTCTGCTTTTCATATCAGAGTATTGATTGTGTGAAGATAACAATGGCATCTTCATTTCCTAACCATAGAAGCGTCTTTCAAAAAATGTTCCTAGTGAAGAACTGCTGGCCAATTAAAGAGAAGTATGTTAGAGAAGGATAACACCTGGCAGATTTGACAGATCGCTATTCATAGTCCTCCTCTTCACTGTTGTGCATGACTCCTCTTACTCATGAATGACCTCCTATCAGAAATGTTTTATTTCAGTGCTCTGCACGCTTTCTTCTGATAATTATTTCTGTGTTGCATTTCATATAAGCCCCATTTTCTAAGACGTGGTTTTGAATTTCTCTGGAGGCATAGAATTTTTTTCATGCTCCAAGTTGGGTTATAGTGCTTGGAAACAAGTGGTCAATTGTAGGTATCTTAATAATTTCGATGCAAATTTAATAGAGTGATAGAGAAGCCAATTATGTTTTATAATTAAGTGAGTTTATAAACGAAACCGTATTTTAGGCTTAAAGCATTCTTACATGTTTTTCAGGAAGGGTAACTTTTAAGAACTTGGTGTATGAAAAACGTCCTGTCATTAGCAACTGTTTCTCTAGAGGGAGATGAAGGAGATTACTGAATGTATTAGTGACTTTCTGGTAATACTGTAGACAGAAAGACTGTGGTTAGAAATATAAACAAAACCAGATTACCTTTTGCCAGATCTCAGATATTTTCTGAGCAAGGTAACTTTTAAAGGGAGAACTCTATTGGAATATATTGAATCTGAATAACTTTTCTTTTCATGGGGAAGACATTTTGTAATAGATCTACAGCTTTTCATTTTCACTACTCCCAGAACTCTTCATTCAAATAGGATTACTCTGCTATTTTCTAAAATCTGTTATTACAGCTGTCAAGATAAAGAGTCAAGGAGAAATTTTGTTGTTGGGAGGGTTAATCTCCTTAACACAGTGTATGTAAAAGAGAGAACTTTATCCATATTTTCTGTTATTACAAAGAAGTCAGCACTGTGACCAGGTCAAGCAGCTGTAGATGCAAAAAATGTATTTATTTTAAAAAATACTAGCATTTTGACAATGTGGGTGACATAGTGGGATATTATTTGTGCCATCCTGAATCAGATCACTGTTTTAGTTTACACAGGATCTTGACTTGGATGTTAGGTACAGTTTTATCTCAAGAAGGAAGCGAGGGTGCACATTGTATATAGCCAGTTTTGCTAAAGGTCCACTGAGAGTAGTTTATTTCCCCTATTGCTAAGCTTGTACTGAAGTGTAGGCTTTCACTACCATCACTGTCATTATTAAAGAACCAGGTAACTTTTTGTATTCTTATTTTTTAATACGTTTCAGGAAAAATGATTCTACAAGGAAAGTCTCATAGACTGTACTGCATTTCTCGTTTTCTTGATTTGTTGTTTTTTTTTTTTTTCCTTGACAAACACTATAAGTGTTTATCAAATGATTGGAGATATCAAAATAGATTAAAAATGTATTTTGCCTTAGATTTGTTTTATTATACAAGATGATTCAGAATTTAGATTACTAAAATGAAAACAATTGTTATAATTCCCTTTCAAATTATTATTTGGCTTTAAGTTCCTGCCATGCCTCGTTTCAGAAAAAGCTGTAGACATTTTATAGAAATTTTGAAGTGGATATTAGGGAAGAAGATTTATCACAGCACATGAGTTTGTAGGTTTCTATTTTCAGTGTATTATGGTTTCATTTATTGTACTTGCTTCATTTCACTCAGAAAAGCCTGGTTCACAGTTTCAGCCTCCCCAGACTTTGTATTTTCTCATTTAACCTTGGCACTCCATACTTTTTCCTCCTCCTCACTAGAAAAAGATTCCTTCTAACATGGGCAAAGGACTTATAAAAAAATGTTTTATTTTAACACATTTTGTCATTCTAGGTACAATCACAATTAAAAACACAAACTAAAGAACCCAGTGTAAGCATCCTATTGAGGCTATATATGTTTAAGAAGCTTATATTTTTTGTTAACAAGAGGGCTATTTTAATGAAATTTACTTAAAAACTCAATGCTTTAGAAACAACTGCCATTTTTTCATCAATTTGTAGGGATGAAACAGACAAATTGTTTTTCATGTTCTCTTGTTTTATTAATACGGATTATCTTAGCAATTCACTTCTTAAAGCCCCGATTCCATTTGACTTTAAATTAGTGTTCATGCTTTAGCAACAGAAAATCAGATGAAGCCAACTTAAGACTGGAATTAGTTTCCTATGGTAACTCATATTGTTAGCTCCCCCCCACCATGCTGTCTCCTTTGCAAAGGAACCAATCTTCCTGAAACGTCATGTGTCAAGTCTTGTTGTTGGGCAGATTCTTCAAACAGTTTTTGAGGATGGAGGAGTTAAGAAAAAGAATTTTATAATTCTGGTGATTAAAAAATACCCTTTTCAATATTATTTGGGAGATGATCTATGATATTCATCTTTGTTTTCTTTTACTTTCAAATTTCATTTGAAAGGAAGTGGATTTTACTTTTGCAGAGAAATATAGAACCACGTTCTTTTATTTAATAAGGTTAATCCAAGAAGAGAAAGAGTCGACAGAACTGCGTGCGGAAGAGATAGAAAACAGAGTGGCCAGCGTGAGTCTAGAAGGCTTAAATCTAGCCAGAGTCCACCAAGGTACATCCATTACCGGCTCAGTGACAGCATCATCACTTGCAAGCTCATCGCCTCCCAGCGGACACTCAACTCCTAAACTCACGCCTCGCAGTCCAGCCAGGGAGATGGACAGAATGGGGGTTATGACGCTGGTAAGAAACTTTGTGATGTCAATTTTAGGTGTGATATTTCTCATATTAAATACTTCATCTTTTCACTGTATGTATGGCTCATCTCCCTAATTCTTTGTTCACCTCTTCATCATACATGCAGATAGCAAATTCTCTAGAATATGGAAATTTGGGTGGTTTGGGGTTTTGTTATTGTATTTTTGAGCATTGCATGATCTACCAGGGACGTAATGATCAGGGACCTTCAGCACACAGGCGGTGGAATTAATGAGAAACAGAACTGATCATTTTAATTACTGTAATCAATTTATATATAAAAAACACTTACTAATGAAAAGCTCTGAGGTTATACAGTTATTACACAGTAGTCTATGGGACTGTTGGTGAGTTTAAACCTCAAGGAAATGTCTAGAAGACATGAAAACCTTCTGCTACTTCATATATGTGATCATTTGGATATACTTCTGTATTTGGTATACTCTTTTATACTTGCTGCATTTTGTATGTATTCTTCACGACAGTATATCGAGCTCTTAATTCAAGTGCTTTGTTTTCCAATAATTCATTTAACTGATATATTTCAACATTACAAGCAGCACACATAAATAGATACCAAGCCATCAAATTATCACGCAGAGCATTTCTAACATTACTGTTCCTTTGAAGACATATTCTGAAATGTTTGGTTTGATTTGAAAAGGGATTTGCAAAAAATTTAATTTTTGTCCTAGACAAAATAAACAGTGCAACAGTCAAGTACGTAGTGTTGTGTAGTAGTGTGTTAACATATTCAAGATGTACAACTCTGATATTGATAAGAGTAGGGATTGATAAGAGTGTTGATAACACGCAGCATGCAGTGTTCAGTGTAGGCTACAAACCGGTTTGGAGCCTAGGTGAATTCATCCCTTTAAGCACAGGGAGAGAATCAAAGCAGCCCACTCTGCTGATGTCTACACAGGGGGAGGAGAATAGGATATGTGTAACCCCATCTTTTATTTGCCATTTCTCTGATAATCTGAATGTCACCGATGTCCCCTTTTGGTCCATTCCTGGGAAGCAGCAACACTGGTCCCCTGTGGAGCCTCTCAGCAGAGGGGAAACAAGCTTTGACCTCAATCAGAAAGCAGAATTTCTCTCTCCTAGCCAAGAAGGTTGCTAAGAACATCTGGAAGTGGACCCTGGGTGTTCATTCTGCTCGGCTGGGAGTAGGGACTTTTGTCCCATCATACAGCTGAGTACTCCCTTTTCCTGGGAACTGACAACTAATCATATCCACCCCTACCCCTCCCAGTTTAGGATGGCATTTGCTGCCTTTTTGGGCAGCAACTAAAGATAGAGGTTTCATATCACAAGAGGAGGCGAGGGCTGGCAGTTGTGCCAGACTGTGGCACGGATTCTTTTCTGCCCCCAGTTCCCAGTGCAGAACAGCAGGAATGAAAATGTTCATGGCACAGACGATTGTGGAGGACGTGGGTGCATGGGCTGCCATGGTGCCACCCATTTCACCAGAACAGCACCTTCCCGAATATGCATTTTGGCTCCGTTTCACCACCTGTTTAAACTAAGCAACATGGCTGCGGATAAATGGCAATGATTAAACTGACCCTCCAGCAGGCACCTGCACTGCCTGATTGCCTTGATTTGGACACCGTAGCTTTGGGTCAGTAGTTTCATCAGATTCAAATACAAAATGACAGCATAAGCCTCTGCACTTGAGGTTGCCATGGCCTCACTGACACCCAGCAATTGCTGTGCTAAAGCTTGGATGGATGTGTCTGTTTGAGCTGTAATTGAACTCTTGACATACCGTAAGCTGCAGAAGTAGCACCCCACTGCACCCTCAGTAGCACAGACCATGACTTTGTTCACCCTCATCAACCATTTCAGGACGCTTCTGCCCTGCACTGTTTCAGCAGGAGTTCAGTGGCGAATATCTCCTTCTCCATACTGGCTGGGGACAGGCACAACAGGCTATCAGACATCATCTAAGTGGAAACTTTGAGTTGGGAAGAGCTCTGTAGATGTGTGGTCTCTAGAGCCCAAATTGCCAAATGATCCTGTAGGGGTTGGCTGAGGAGTAGTACTGCATGAGATTCCATGGCGAGGATCCATGTTGAAAATAAATTCTGCAGAGTTTCTTCAGCTTTGCTTGAATGAATGAGACATCTACTAAAAATAAAAATGAAAACGGAATTGAACGAGACACGTTCTAACAGCCTTCTACTAACAAATAATGCTGCAGTACAGAAGATGTGTGAATTTGTATCCATTGACTGAAAATACCAGCCACATTCAGATGGAATAACAGGAGAGAAATACCTATTTTTCAGGCATGGTATTTGTTCATGATATTTTGTGTTTATACTTGGTGAAATACCAATACAATTGTAATACTAGATAAAACTAAAAAAACCTCTCTGTGTTGAGGGTAATAGAAGGATTTATATGAAACTCCAAAACCAAAAAGTGCTGACATAAGCTTGCAATGTTCTGTGCTTTGCTAAGATTATGAAAATGAAGGGGATTGTAACTTTAGGAAAAAATAACTGCTTTCCCCAAATGGCATATTTAGAATAGAATAGAATAGTTCAGCTGGAAGGAACCTACAACCCTCATCTAGTCCAACTGCCTGACCACTTCAGAGCTGACCAAAAGTTAAAGCATGATATTAAGGGCATTGTCCAAACACCTTTTAAACATTGACAAGCTCGGGGCATCAACCTCCTCTGGAGGAAGCCAGTTCAGATTCATAAGATAACACCTTTTTGAAGGCTTATGTTATCATATGATACCAAGTGTATAATTAGTATATAATATTAATAGCATTAAATTAATGAAATCTCCACTTCCCACTTCTGAATGTGAGACGAACAAACGTGTGGCATTTTGTTATGCTCAAATAAGATTTATTAATCTTTGTTTTGTTTTGTTTTGTTATTGCTGCTTTTGTTACTAATCTAAGCCAAGCGACCTAAGGAAACATCGGAGAAAGGTATGATACTGGGGTTTTTCAAAGTTTGGGAGAACACATTTATCATATTCTTCTTACATTTAGATAACTGGGTTGCTCGCCAGCCACTGC
This sequence comes from Dromas ardeola, assembly GCA_013398915.1. Taxonomy (NCBI): domain Eukaryota; kingdom Metazoa; phylum Chordata; class Aves; order Charadriiformes; family Dromadidae; genus Dromas; species Dromas ardeola. The sequence continues at coordinate 119,850 of VYZM01014602.1, read as the reverse complement.
TTCTTTTCATTCAATTTCTGAACATAATCATTTTAATCCCATCTGGAAAATCTTGCAAAGGTCACAACTAAACCATAGAATCAAGGCCCACCAGTGATACCTTGGAGTAGTAGCCCCTACAGCACAAACTTAAAGGAATACAGATGAAAACCAAGTTGTGTACACAAAAGAATTACCTCCAAATGTATTTTGGCCATTCTGCTTGCTGATGGAACCAGAGTCAGATTGCTTGAAATCTTCTCGAGCAATATAAAGTTGTTTACAGAACTGGCACTGAATGTGCCATTTATCTTTACATGAGAGGAGGCAGTACTTAGGATAAATCATTATATGCTGTGACAAAGCTGCTTTTTATTCATGTTTATTTTCAAGCATTCTGACTGTTCCGTTAACAAGCTATGGAGAGTGGTCCTGTTTATGTCTGTATTTGCCTTCTCCCTTGCTTCCCTGAGAAACTTTGTTTACATGAATAATCCTGTTTAATGCAAGAGGCCCACTCATATATAAGGTTATTTTAGTGTTTAGACATTTACTGGATCAACGTGTTTGGCATAAAAGGACTTAATTTCTTCTCCAAGTGTAATCTCTTTTCTTTCAAATACATACATGGCATTATTTAGGCAGTTGGTCTTTCCCAATAATCTCTTTCAAAAATAAGAATCCTTAAAATTTGCTCAAAAAATTGCACTTAAATCTGTACATGCTTCAGTTCACTTGACAAATTTGTGCAGCATGTGTTGGAAGTTTCTTGAAAAGCTAATCTGCTCTCAATGGAGTCTCTCTCCCCCAGATTGCAGTAGTTGAAGAAGATGGGCGTGAAGATAAAGCCACAATCAAATGTGAAACTTCTCCTCCTCCAACACCCAGAGCTATCAGAATGACTCATACCCTTCCTTCTTCATACCACAATGATGCCAGAAGGTAAGATGTTTGTAACATGAATAGGTACTTCATTGTTTTACCGAGTATTATTCTTTTCAAACCATGTTGTTGTTTAACTATTCCAAAATGACCTGAGTTCTTCATGTTTCTGAATCATTTAAGTAAGAAAATGTTATTGTTTCACTTGTGGGGTTATTATTACTAAACTATAACTAATGAATTTGTTTGCAGAGCTGCTCAGAGAAAGAAAAAACTTACCTGCAAATTTTGACATGTTATCTATTCCATTTCTTTATTATTATTTTGTAGTAGTTTGCCTGCTTCATTGGAGCCAGAAAGCATTGGTCTTGGCAGTGTCAATAGCAGCCAGGACTCCCTGCACAAAGCTCCCAAGAAGAAAGGAATCAAGTCTTCAATAGGACGTTTGTTTGGTAAAAAAGAGAAGGCTCGACTTGGACAGCTCAGTAAGGAATTAGTGGTAACAAGCCAAGATCACCATTTCACAGTCATTTTTCCATTTTTAATTTTGTTCTTTTCAGTTTTCCAATTTGCATATTTTTCTCTTTAGCCTGTCAGAACTCTCCCATTAAACTTCATTGCTATCAGCAATTATATTTGTCAGGAGTTTGCTATGACTATAGCGCAAATGAAAGGAGACTTCTGGCACAAATTACTAGAGTCATCCTCTTCACTGAACCTACTGCTTCAATAGTCTCTTGAGTTAGGGTAAGAGTGTTAACAGCGTATTCTCAAATAACCAAAATAAAGAGGAGGTGAGAAAGTAGTAAGTGATAAACCACTATAAGGGGTGTAATTATGTGACATGGAAGGTGCTTGCAAGTAAGCGTAGTTGCTTTTCAGATTTCAGTGTGTCAATAGATGTCTGCTAGTGCCTGTCACTGATGTCCTCACCATACTCTGTGCTGCTCACAGCAATGCTTTGTTTTCTTTCCACTTCTACCCTCTTCACTTGCCAAGACTTTAGTCGAATTCAGTCCTGGCAAAAAATTTCCTCTGCGAAGTTGCATAGGATAATCTCTATACCACATGCAAAAAAACCAGTCATAGCATAACTTTATTTAACTACCTTAGGTAGCATAAGCAATGGAAGGTGAAGTCACAGTTTTCAGCCCAGGCTCATAGTCTGCATGCCCAGATGGGCAAATAGATCCTTAGCTGCAGTCTATATTGCTAGGCTATCTGATTTAGCCAGATTAAGGTTAGCATATTTACACATGCCAACACAAGCATCAAATTGGTATAGATGTGTCAGTAAAATAGAAATACTATCTTTTTCCTAGTCACGAAGATGTCGCATAGCACAAATTTATGAGGCACAAAATGTTTACTGCCATGGTGACCACATAACACCTATAAAAGAATTTTAAGAGTATGCAGTAACTGTAAAGGCTTAAGCAATATGTAAGCCTGAAATTGAAAAACTAAGTTCATATTAAAACCTGTCCTTATCACAACTAGCAAACCCATCACTAAAATCATATGGAATAAAACAAGGTAATATTAAGTTCAAAATATCAGAGTAAAATCAAATAATTGAGCATTCTCCATTTATACTCCAACATTTCTCCTCTTTGCCTGTGAGAATCTTGTGTTCTTGAAAAAAAGAATTTCTAACAGCAATTTAAATTCCCTTTTTTTCCCCCACTATGGGAAGAATAAAACTGATTTACTCAATCTATTTCATAGTTTCATGTATTTCAGAATCTATTAAATGAGTCTCTCAAATACACCTGTGTGTCAGCATCTGCACTGATGGAGAATTTTATAACTTTAGACTGCATTATTAATTCACATTTACATTCCATAAACCAAATTTTATTGATACTGATGGATTATGCATAATAATCTATAATTGCACAGCAGCTCAGGAACATAGAGGACAAAGATGTAATAAATGTGTTGGTCTTCCCTGCAGTTCCTTGCAATGTGGAACAAAAACAAAATAACAACTTTAAGGATTGTCTCAGAAGCAATGTAATTTGGCAATAGATTAATTTCTTAATAATACCCAACATGATTAATAAGACATATGTATAATTGGATAAAGCCTATTTGTAATTGCCAGTACTAGCTCATGAAATTTCAGAAAGATATTAGTGCAGTATAATGCATGCTTTAATTAAGCAAACTAGGTTTACAAGTATGTATAAAAATTAACAGCAACCAAAAAGTAGAAGCAAAACAGTTTTAGAAATTGAGACGACATTGAGCAGCTGAATTATAGAGTAGTTTTTCTCACCTTAATTTTGAAGATAAATAAATAAATAAATCAATATTGAGCGGCAGTTTCCATTCAATGGCAGTACTACAAAGACAAAACAAAATTTAAAAAATAGCAATCCTAGTAGTACTTGAATCAACTTCATGACAGGTATACTGTCTGTGCAGCTATATAATTAATAGTTCTATTGATAGTAAGATACTATATCACAGAAATCTAGATAGTAAGTCCTATCATTACTACACTGCAGTATATTTGTATAGTTTTCATAACCTAAATTTATAATGCAAAATCAATAATCACATTTAATTCCTTGCTTAAATTAGACATTCTAATTTGATACAGATACATACTTTTTATATTTCTGAATATGGAAAATACCTTTTCTTCAATAGCACATCAAATACTAAAGAGGTAAGAAATGTAATTTGAGCCTCAAAACATCAATTTGTTTTCTTATATGCGTATCTGCACATGCACACAATTATGCTTAAAGGAACACTTTAAAGGTTCATGTCAATGCAGAGGATATTAAGGATCCCAGTGATATTATACATTGTAAGTACACATAATACTTCTGTAACTAATTCTATAATATCTCTGAAATCACATGTAATATATACTCATATTTAAGAAGCAATATTGGAACCTCCAAAGTTTTATCACTAACTTCAACAGAGCCAGGCTATCACTCAGAAGACTTCCTCTCTCTGTGTTCCCTGCAATATTCTGAAATTATTGGTTTTCAACTGCTAAACTTGCCGGAGTTCCGTTATTTTATAATTTGCTACTTTTACCACCTCTGCTAAACCATTTGCATTATTTTTCAAAGGCAAATTCATGCCTTAGGTGATCTTTCTTAGAATGAAGATTAAAGATTTCTAGACTTTTCAAGGTGTCTTTTAATTATTGGAGAAGGGGAATGGAATGTTACAGGGAGCACAAGTGCCTGTTAGTTAGTTAGTTGATTTTAAACTCATCCACTCCTCTCACTTGGGTAATACCACACTAGACACATACTATTCCCATGTTACATTTTAAATGTTCTAGTCTCTAAACCAAACAATACATTACAGCCATTTTTAGCCCTGCCCAGGCAAGCTGATCCGTATGGTTTATGCAAAGGTCAGCTTGTTAGGAAACATGTATTGTGGCCATCTGCAAGCCTAAGATACTGACAGGAACAGTCACCACATCCAGTACAATGTACCCTGGGTTNTCTTGTGGTGAAGTCCATTATGCCAAGAATACTTTCCAGTCTGGGATAGTCCCTCATTGCACTGCACTTACACCATCTCTATCTGACATACTGCGAGCTGCTCTCTCAGAAAGGTGTGATATATTGATACAGCACTTCGCTAAATTAAAAACTTACTCCAGAGTCAGAAAGAAAAATTTGATGAGATATTTTGTAAAACTTTGAAAGGCAAATGAAGTAAAGCAAAGTGTACGCTCATGTTTTCTGCATTTGTCATGGGAGGCATCATTCTCATCATGAGACTTGCAGTAGTCTCCTCCTTAATAGAAAAGAATTCTGTCTCGACAAGCAGCAGTGTTAAAACTACACCTGCTTTGAAAGGACAACTTAAACCCAGGATTTTCTAATTTAACATCTTAAACACAGTACAGCAGTAGACTTTGTTTTCACTTGATTGAGATGCATGTAAATGTGACTTGTAAAAGTCTGTGGTGCTATTTCACTATATAACATTTATGCATTATTTTATGGTTAAAATTAATGAACCAGAATAGAAATCTTTTCATTTATACTGTGCTTTCTTAATTATGCCAGTGTCCACTCTTCAAATGTTCACTATCCATTAGCTGAGAGATAAGAAGTTGCCGTTGCCAAATGGAGTCAAGCACCAGCATTTACCATACTGTTGTCTTCCTTCTTGTGCCAGTTACATACCTTCTGAATTGCAGCACAGGAGGAAAGCAGCCTCCAAAGTGCTGCAGTCCCTCTGTCTGCACAAATACATGTGCCATAAGCTAGTCCCTTCTTCCCTGAATCCAGGCAGCAATAAAAGAGTGAGAGCATCTTTCCACTTCTGCACTAGGAAAGTCACATTAGTGGACATATTGTATGATCAGCATGGGTCATACAATACCAGTCATATCCTTAGTTTGTAAGACTATTTTATTTTGGTCCAATTGTCCTTGCTTACCACAAGCTTCCCTTGCCACTCTATGCAAGTTATTCTTGTTCCCATGACTTTGACAGAAATTAGGTGCCTGTGAGACACATCCAGGGAGACCTAGGAGGCTTTTTGCTTCTCTGACAGATTCTTTGTCATCGCTGGCTTGGGAGTTTGCAGGGATAAAAACATCAAAGACTCTAAGACTCTCTATGAAAGCAAAACGAAGACTAGTATTATGACATCAAACGATGCTGTGTTATGTCAATAATAATGAGACAGTTCTTGAGAAGGCACTGTCATTTGTACATTTCCCAACTAAGATTATAAAATGGTGAGGGCATTGCTTACTTAGGACCATGAGACTGAGCCTCAGAAAGCAAAGAAAAACAGGCAAAGGAGGTCAAGGTGCTTTTCTCATACATTTCTGCTAAACACAAGGAGGAAACATTTTTTTCCTCTACTTCTGCTCTTTTCCATGTAGTAAACACTTGGCAGAACTTACTTCTGTAGGTGATAGGTGTTCTCCCAAAACACCAGATATCATGGCTTAAGGAAACATAGATGATGGTGGCAGGTGGGAGGAGGATTGCAGGGTTGAGGAGGGGAACAATTGGGAAAGAGCTATGAGGAAATACGGTGGGGTTTGGTTTGTTTTGTCTTCCAGGAGGTTACATGGAAACGGAGGCAGCAGCTCAGGAATCTCTGGGATTAGGCAAGCTTGGAACCCAAGCAGAAAAGGACCGAAGACTAAAGAAAAAGTGAGTGCCTTTTTCATGTGACTTTCATTGGCTCAAACTTGATTCAAATGTCAGGTTTTATGTTGATTTTAAGCAGACATGTAATGAGAAGCAAGACCATCTACTACACTTAGCGTGTTTTTTTCCAGTGTAAAAGTTTTTAAAGCTGCATATGAAATATAGGGAAAAATGTTGAGAGTCTTTGAATTGTGCAATATTGTTTAATTTGTGAAAGAACATAGGTTTGTGAAAAAGAGACATTTTCTATTTCAGGTTAACATTAATTCCATGCCTTTTGCCTTCTGTGCAATTCTTAAAAAGTAGTCAGGCATTTAATGACTCACTACATAGATTTTTTTCAAAAGGGAAAAAACGTTTTTTTTGCATTCTCTATTGAACACATGATTATTTCTGTCTATAGAAGTCAAAGGCTCCCCATAAACCCCAGCAGCTTCGCTTTCTTTTTGCCTGCCAGCAAATGGCAACCTAGCTTTTTGTTCGCACAAATTATATAATAATTTAATGCTGTCTTTGGTGCATCTACTTGTAAAACCAGTACACTGACTCATAGCAGCTGCCAGGAGCTAAGGAGAACTATTAAAATAAAGCTATAAATACAAAAGAAACCTCTTGGCAGAATCACAGTTCCTTGTAATTATAGGGTGTCAGAGTAAGATGGTACTTAAAAATGACTTTGCAAATTCATTCTGTAAACAAATAGGTTTATTTTTCATTAACTTTAGTGCTCTTATTTGGATTCTGAAAGCCTCATTTTTTAAATTTGCGGGGTTGTCAGGTTTCTTTCAGTCTTTTAATGTTCCTCTGCAAAGTTTCGAGAGAATTTGCAATTCTAATCCAAAGAATCTAGGGATAATGTTTCAGCTTCTTTTTAAATTTATACGTAGAATATTTTTAATCACTGCTTTCATATCAAGCTCCTGATGAAGTAGAACTTTCAATGTACAGATCCATGTAATGTACAAATGTAAGTGTTCCATTTAAATCAGCCTCAATTTAGCAATTAAAGATAGAGGAGCAATCATTGCGCTAACTGAGAGAGAAGAAATGTTTTAAATTCAATTAAGAAACTCACAATAACATTCACAAGGATATTGCAGTTGATGAGTATTGTCCCTATATTTCTTATCTACACATTTTTATCATTTATTAGTCATTTAGAAATATATGGTTGTAAAGAATATATTAATAGGCTTTTTTACTAAATCTAGAAAGCATCTTTGAGAATGTCATTACCGTTCATAAAGAATATCGTTGAATTTTCAGCAGCCTATTTTTTTGAAGTCCCTATTTATCTTCCAGCTCTGAGGACTGAAGGTACCACAGTATTGAAATCACTTTGAAAGAACCAATGTGTTCACTTTGTTCACTTTGTCGTATGTTAGTTCTTTAAATTGGATAAAATAATGTAAGACTTGACACGTACTACTGCATACATGACGTGACTACTTCATATATGAGAGTGCCTACCAAGTTTTGGGTCTGGAAATAGTAGGTGCATAGGTAATCTGCTATTAGACTTCTGTCTAATCTCACACAATTAGACTTCTCCATGCTTTCTGCTTTTCAAGTCTTTCCTTTTTTTCTCCTGTGTCTGTCTGTCCTTGGTTCTTTATGGATTACATAAAATCAAAATGTCTTCTGCTGGAAGGAAAGGAATCTTTCCTTTGGGACTATGGCTATTCATCTAGTCTGAACTGTATATTATTTATCCTAAGTATATGTTATATACCTGTGTCATGAAGATCTTTAATTTTGTCCCCTGTTCTTTTAGATTTGTCTGTCTTCATAGCTTTTCACTTTGGAATAGTTTGGAATCCTTACAACTGCTTTTAAGACTCCTCTTAATTTACTATCAGAGGAAGTTTAATACACGTTGCTAGTTTACATACATATATAGTTGTAGAGGAACTGTAATATGGCAAAAAGTAACATTTTGTGTTAGAGACATACATGAGATTCTACTGAATTATGATAGTCATTAGTGTGCCAAGCTATCAATAGGGAGTAAGAGAATTAATATTTCCTTGTAAAAAAAATGCAATCATGTATTTGCATGTCTTACCTTGGAAAGCATTAAGTTGAAACAGTCCAGGAAGTCATTTAAACGAAAAGTTTGTCTCAGTAGGTCAGATTCCTTTTTGCCAACACTTAACAAAGCATAACTTCCCCTGGAAGTAGAGCCTTCACACACATACGGTAGCTGCGAGATTACTAATCTGGGTAATGCAAATGAGAGTAGTATGCTGTGTAACATGAACAATGATGGTAAAACTGCCCCACAAACTCTACAGAGACAGTGAGCTCAATGACTGGAACAGAGAGAGCAAAGCACTTCACCTTCTAAGGATTTCTATGGCTAGTTTAGATTAGAACATAAAACCCCAAGAGAACGAGGCCCACCAAAAGGAGAGTTAAAGCACAAGTTTAAGCAGGGAAGCACTCCTTTGTATTGCATTTCAGGTCTGGGAGAGCTTTACTTATGCTGGCTTTGTCATTTCCTTTAAACAAAAAACAGAAAACAAAAACCCCACAAAAAACCTCAAAACGGTGATCCCAGCCCCAATCCCTTTTCTATAAAACAGGAAAATATCACATACTGAACTTGTGTTTCTCTCTTACACCCATAAGTCAAGTAAAACGGCTTTCAGCCCTGTTAACAGCTCAGCAAACTTCACTTTCAGTTCAGTGGTAGTTCCGGTGCAGGAAAGCAAGGACTCTCCCCTTGACATGAAACCAGAGGTCTGGTTCATCACTGTGATCAACACATGAGTACTGTCACCAGTACTAATGAGGTTCACCAGAGTTTGCAATTAGCTTTGAGTGAGTAAATTAAAATTGGATAGAAGTTATTATAAAAGAACAGATTCCTGTTGAAATGTTACCATGGTATTCCTTTCAGTTGAAAAATACCTTAACATGCTAAACTTCGAATTCTGCATTTTTGAATGTATTCAAATTCATCGGTATGTCAGCAAGGATGCCCTTATCCCAGAGATGAAGGAGCACGATGTTTCAAATTGTCAGCTGCTGCAGCCAGTAGGTACTAATGGTCTACCAGGTGTCCTGGCCACCTGCTCCCTGAGCAGCAAGCACGTGCATTGACCCTGCTCTGGCCTTGAGGAGTTACAAACACACTACAGCGTGTTATAGTATTTTAGGGCAATTTACATGCATAGATTAGATTACTGAATACTAGATTTCATTCTGAAAAGCTTCCTGAGAGAATATGATAATTCTGGAGACCAGTTGTCTCTCTGGTGATTATAGTGTCATTAACCTAAATTTCAAAGTTTTCCTGCTTCTTGCTTAGAAGATGCCATTTAGATGTAAAATTTCTTTCAGTTTCAATTGGCTACTTAGGCATCATTAAAATGTAATTAACAGTTTGTCTCAATGATATACTAGACACTTATAGTGTGTAGCTAGACACTTATTCATCCAACATTTGGTTATTACATTAGATTTGTTAGGAACAAGTCTTTCTCCTAAGACGTCAAAGAGAAATTAAGGGAGCTGTGTAGAATTTTTAAATTAGACCCAACACGTTCCTAAAACCAGCTGAAAAGATGAACTTAAGTTGCCTGACTCATCCATAGGTGTCTGCTCTCAGACATTAAATATATGACAGCTCTACTTGATAGTAAGACTTAAAAAGTTTTAATATTTGTAAATTGAGCGTGCAGTCCTAGAAAACAGAAAATGAACGTCAGGGGTATTTAGAGCGTTTAGGGTATTATTCCATTGCTTAGTGAAAATAAGTTATGTTGGTGTGTGACAAAGAATAATGCACTGCATTTTTATTATTTAAACTAGCCTTTCACTTGTTCTATACAAAAGCTGTTAATATTTTGTATTGCCTAATCAGTAACTTCTTCAAGAAAACTCAGAGTTTAGAACTAAAAGTATTAACAACACTGATGCCCTCTATGTCACCCTTACATTCAAGTCCCCTAATGATTCGAATAATTTGCACTCTCTAAATCATAAATTTTATTTAGTTAAGGTATACTCTCAAGAAGGCACCCATCACTGAAATGAAGAATGGAGCTTTTCTCCTAGCTCATTTTTGGTTTGGTTTTGTTTTGCTTTTTTTTCTATTGATTAACCAGTCTCCCTGTGAAAAATGGTTACCTAATTTCCAATTCTGAATTTTGTAGTCAACTCCAGCTACCATTTCTCCGTGACTGTGTATATGTTATCCCCACTGTCCATAACATCAGCCTTTGTGGGTGTTTTTGCACCAAATAATATGATGGTGCACAATAACTCGGCCTTGGCATTCACTCAGGGCTGTCATGATATCCCAAGCTGGGAGCCAGGGTAGGAAGTTTCAGATCAGTCCAGTTTCTATTGCAACTCACAAAGGTTCTCAGAGGGTTTGTAGACAGGCATAGTGTCCTCTGGGACAGCAGAAGTTGATCAACATGTGTCACTTAAGAGAAGCTTAAGTGAAGCTTAAGAGAAGCTCTATAAATGTTTTACTGTCCTTATCACTAAAACACTGTCTGATGAACCCTTTATAAAAATCTTCTTTAACAATGAACTCAGCCAAACTTGAAATATTATAAACAAATAGAGCCATGTTTGCTTCCCTTTTTGGCTATAACAGTTCCAGTGAACAACAATTGTACTCTCCTTGTTCACAGTTGTGCTCAGGGGTGATGTCAAATCATCCTTACCCAAAAGCTTCACTGGGGGCAAACACAGCTCTAAAGAGTCTTGCTTTGTCTTTCAAAGCGCTCTGAGTGCCAGTGATATATATCCTTTTCAAAGGTAATGTTTGATTTGACCTGCAACAATATGCAATGTTGCAGCAAATAAGTATCTGCCTGATGAAGGAAGTCAGACAAGACATACATGTTTTCTATGTTTGCATAAAAGTATGTAATGGTTGGTGATAATCACTGATATTTCACACGATATGTTTGTTTCATTCTGTGCAAGGTACCAACATAAGGCAAGGTCTGAGAGACATTTAAGTGCTATGTAGTCCTAGATTGCCACACGGAGGTGGATTTGACCTTGTGCATGCTGCTAGTACAGTTTGAGATTAGCCCATGCCATCACTCCCTCAGCGATCCCAAATACAAATTATCTCCATGAAGAAAACTTTCAATGCAAGACAGCTAGCCTGGATCATACTGACAGGATTCCGGCACAGAAGGTGATAAGTTCCCCACTTAATTAATATGAGTGTTCGAGTAACAATCGTAACTTACCTCATAGCCAATGAATTAACCGCACTGTGTCATACTGCCATCACTCCTTGTCATCTGGTGGTGTTAGGATGAGCCAAGAACAGAGCTTTAACTTCACTTTTTTCTTCAATTTTGTTTGATTTGACTCTGGATAAGGATTTATTAATTCCACATTTCCAAAATAAGCTTAAGATGTGAAGTGCGTATTTTCCAAGGAAAATCAAAGTAAAACCACTTTTTACTATCAACGTGGTTTGGGGAGATTTACTCCACAGGTACGGATTTTTGTTTGACAGATATAGCTTCCTGCCTTCAAGTGGATTGCAGAAAAGTCTTGATATGCCAGGAGATGTACATATGCTTACATACATTAATAAAGCCTTGTAAAATCAAGACCTAAGTAATTCTCATATGTAAAAATGCGGTGTAAAAAGAAATTCTTAGTATTCATAGCCGTACGATTAACTTTGAGGAGAGAATTGCAATGCTGTTGAGTCTCAGCTGACTACAATGACGTACATGTTAAACTGCAGTAACTTCCATATGAACAGAAGAGCACGCTGTATTAATTGACTCTTCTTCCTTTCTACCTAAAAAAAATGAATGATAAATGTTGATAAATTCCTTTGATAAATTTGACAAATCCCTAATAATGCATCAGTCTTCTTGTTGGTTTTCATTTCTATATATCCTTCAAAAATTGGGAGCTCATAGGGAAAAGTCACAAAATACAGGCCTTATGTTGTGGTAAACCACATTTAAATAAAATCAGTAAAAGGAAACAGAACACTGGGACTTAGATTTGCCTGTGGAAAATGGAAGTTTTAGATCCCTATCAACAAGTTACTTGAAAAAATGTCTAGGTAGATTTTTTTGTGGAATAAGAGTTTGAAGTGCTGTAGTTATTTAGTTGCTTTTGAATCCACACAATGCCCCTTTAATTAGGTTTTATGTGTGCAACTGCAATTAAAATTTGACATAAGTGTATTTGTGACTACAAATAATCTCTGTCCTCTGCAGTATGCAAATAGCTGTTTCTAATGATTTTCTTAATTGCACACATTTTGAAAAAACGAATCCAATTGGATTAATTAAGGTCTTTTTCTGTACCATCCATCTAATGTTCCTGTATACTTAATGCTTATTGAACACCATCACATCCTAAATGTACATGATTTATTTTTTTACAGTAGCTCTTAAGAATGTTATGCCTTTTTTTCCACAATCTTTTATTTACTGAATCTTTAGGAAAAAATTCAAGTTTTGCATTTAATTTCTTCCCTTCCTATCTCATCTAGGAGAAACTACCCAATGTGGCTAGTAGCTTTCAGACAGTTCTTCCTTCCTTTCTAGCAAAGAATACTGTGTTCAGTAGCTATTATTTTCTATTTTCTCACTCCAGTGGAGGAAGGAGAGTTTTTCAGTGTTCTGATATGCATTTTAGGATTGTCTGCTGTGTCCACCATAGTTTTCTCTTCCCTGGACCAGTGTCTAATCTTTGAGACATACATAAAGATGAATTTTCTTTTTAAGCTTAATTCCTTTAGCAAATATTTTAACATTTTATTGGAAGACCTTTTCAAATCGTTAGCCAGTCAAAGCTTTTGCAATGTTAAAAATGTATCTTGCTATTACATTTGATACTTGGAGCCTTTTTGCATTGCAAATGTAAGGATATATGGGTGTTTTTCTTGCAGAGGATCATTAAACCTTAATCAGATTATTCTGAGGAAGAAAAATGTGACAAAACAATTACTATTCTATATCTATATCATATATTTTTTAAAGATAATATTTATATCCTTTGACAAGCTTTTTTTTTATTCTTTTCCTCATAAAAGATAAGGATACTTGTATCGATGAGTTGCAAGTTTTTAATCAAACAAAAACAGAATAAAGCCCCAGTCCCTGCTTTATCTACACATTATCTACACAGGCCTATCTATTGCAATTAGGGATTTCTGGATAAATGTAAGCATCTACCCTCATGCATGCAGCTGGCTCCCTAAATGATGATCTCCCACAGATGCAAATATCCTGTCAGATTAACTGTAGAATTAGGGTTTAAGAGAAGAATGGATAAAACACAGCAGAAGAAAAAAAATTCTACATATCTTTTAGTTTAATATATGTCTAAGGGAAATCGTTGTGTGCCTTCAATAAAATGGTGATAAAACGGTTGTCTTATGAAAAGGTGAAAGCTAGAATTTAAAGATCCATTTTTTTCTGCGCGGTCTTATTATTCTGCGGACAAGATGCTCAGAAAGTGAAGGAATGTCCTTGATCCTCTGTTTCTGTAATGGAGGAGACTGGAATGGCCTTCAGGTCTTATACTTTATCCCCATGAGACTGCAAACTGCCAACTCATTAAACCTGCCAGAAAGCTACTCACATTCCAATTAATCCCCCTGTTTATTTCTCTCTACCCGTGCTCAAAGGAGTATTCAGGGGAAGATGTAAGAAGTTGGAGTTCTGGTTCAATAGACTCTGGAAGGTCCAAAATTAAAAGCCTTTCCAGCAAAGGTTTTGAAGTCAGTCTTACAGTTAGCTTGGTAGAAAATGAGCATGATGGAGATTTTGACCCCAAAATCACAAATGCATATTCAATTCTAATGGTACTTCCATCATTTGGTAATTGTTTGAATAATTCTCTAGTCCTTTATTTATATTGCATGCCTTTGTTGACCTTCCTTTCCTTAATTTTCCTTTCTTCTGTGTATAATTTTTGTCATTTGTTTCCATCTGCTTTTCTGTATCACACTTTCTCTTCTCTCTCCCAGCTGTTCTGCTGATCTCACACACATGAAAACAAAATTTAAGATCTTGAAACCAGCCCCCTCCTGAACTCACTGAAATGTCTGCAACCTCTTCTTAATTAATCAAAGCACAGGATTTTCACCCCAAAGTTTTCTACAGCTATATCTACCAAGCGTTTTTATATCTCGGTAAATCATTTGTTAATAGAAATATAATTTTCTGAGATGTCTGGGTTTCATTCAGGCATATAATTTTCTTTTTATGATGGCAATTAAAGGATGCTGAAGAAATTTTATTATCAGTGATGGCATCCTGCTTTCTACTACAGATACTGTTACCAATTATATTGGCAAGAACAGGTTACCTAGAGGGCAAATCGCTCATACCAGAATTGCTGCTAATCTAGTATAGTATGGCCGTTCAAATTAAAATACTACATGGCTTGAATAACCATTAAAAATGTTACTCACCTCTGTGCATGAAATCTGCATATTAAAAAAAAAAAAAGCCACCACAAACCCCCAAGTCTAGGTCATTCATGATTACTGTAAGATATTTTGCTGAAATATTAGTAAAATGCACATAGAAAAGTTAAACCTTGGTTTGTAGTCCACTAAATTTTACTCTCTCTCTCTATAATAATTTGCTTAAATCCACAGGTTTGTGATTTTCAGGATTTTTGATGTTACACAAAAATCATTATGAAATTATTCAAATCTGGGCAAATGCTTTGATTTGAAAATCTATTTCACATTCACTGTGTTTACAGATCTTTGGCCCAAATATGTATTGTACGTGGTAGATGTGCTGTGCTGAGTGGTACTTAATAAATAGCCAACATCAGTTTAATGAAAATCTCATTTTGAAAGATGCATCTGTTCTTCACAAGAACATTTAACTTCTTTAAAGCATTCAAAAACCAGTTAGAAAGATTTCCATAGTTATAATGGTGGTATTATTTTATCTATCATATGATTTATTTTTTTTTATGGACTACTATATGTTCATTAACATTTATGTGCTTTTTTTTCCATTCATCTCTCTCCATCTCATGAAAAGCATATCTGGGTAAGTTAAAACACCATGGCTGCTGAACATATTCATTTTCAGCACCATGTTTATTTTCTATGTTTTATTCTTACTTCTTTTTGGTTTTCTGTGAACCTTATGTAACAAATCCATCCACAAAACTGACCCAAATGAAAACTTTCAAAGTATTCAAAATAATGGTAAACCTGAAAAGCATACACAAATTAAGATCAGAACTTGCTTCTGCAGGGTTTAACATGATGGATTAACTATTTGGAGATAACTGCTGTCCATTTTTTTAAATAAACACATTTTGGAAGGTGTAAAGCCCAGAATCACAAAGACGCTTGAAAGTTTGTCTTCGAAAAAAACCGTGAGAGTGAAGGCCTAGATTAACAAAAGCTGTTAAAGCATAAATTATGGTTAATTAAATCACAGAGGACTCAGATTTTTAAACACTCCAGTAATCCAGAGTACGCAATTTATTTTTTTTTTCTGCTTGAGCCCTCATGCTGTGCAGTAGTACAATGATATTTTGTTTGTGCATATAATTTTACTATTTACTTTTTCACCAGTTCATTTTTTTATTTTTGGTTTTGTTTTTTTTAATTGTTAACCTGATATCAAGTTTAAAATCTTCATCTCCTTTGATCTATCGTACAAATGTTATTTTTTCTGGAATAATTTTTTGAAATTTAGGCAGAAAATTTCATCTCTTCAAAGCATGTATGAGCTATAACTTTCTAAGTGTGTAGGAATAAAAAACTCAAAGAGAACAGGGGTTACCACATTAATTTAGAATATGTGATTAGTAAATGGCTTTATGAAAATAGATTTGAGAATACTTAATCAACCTGAGAACTCTAGGGGTCTCTAATGTAGTACAGTACATACAAGATTGCAAGCGTGTGTATTATGCAAGTCTGTTTATTTCACAGGTGGTTTATTATTTTTTAATAGCAGCTCTCAGCAGCTCTAATTTGCTAGGGTCTGTATTAAGCAGTCATGAACATGCTTCACTTAATATATGTCTTCAGAAGAAAGAATTCTGCCCTTCATTTTTTATACACTTAAAATGTACACCTATATAGAATAATTACAGCATTGTTAAATCTGCTTTGCTAATCTGTTTTATCTGGGATGTTGTTAAATTTAAAGTTATAGTTCCTTGTTTTATAGATTTAGAAACTTTAATTTATTAGTTAAATCTTGATTTCTGTATTTCAGTCATTTTTCCCAAAAACTCCTTAAAGATGGATACAAAATATTTTGTAAAAAAAAAAGGAAATTTAATTTTGCCTATTATTCTCAGTCTGACTATTATATCAAATATCAAAACGGGGAAAGAATGAGGATTTCAAATTATTTAAAAGCCAGGTCAGTAAGTGCCAAAGTTGAAACAAGATTTGACCCAGTTTTTAACTAGTGCAGTCTTTAAATTGGATGGAACCTTTCAGATTAAATTAAATCAACATTAAATGGCAGTATCAAGTCTGAGTCTCTTTTGGTTTTTTTCCTACTTCCTACTTTAAAACATTTCTAGTCTTGCAGAAAATAGATAGATAAAGTGTAATTTGTTACTTTCTTATTTGACATTTAATATCATTATTGATTTATACAAATTCAACTACCTTATTTTCCTCACACAATGACCTTAGCTACAGGATTCTAGCCTCTCTTAAATATTTAGCAAACGACAACAGAAAAGATAAAATCCAAATCCAGATTAATTCATTAGAAAACCTCTCTCCTGAATTTTGGAGTCTTTGAATGTGGGTATGTTAGCTTTTTGAGCGGCAGATGCGTTTAATCTTAACTTGAAATCACAGGATTACTCAGATGAATGTATCATATTTGTTCTATCGTTTCTGCCTATTCCTCTTCTAGAAACCAATCATGTATAATATTTTGTTATAAACTAAACATTTTAGTATCCATGATAATAATAATAATCATGGTAGTGTCAGTAATAATAATAATAATTAGAGGGTCTGCTAGGTTAAACACTTTTGTCTGTTACCATTTTGAGAAAATGTCTATGAATAAAGGCCATTTCGTAGGATCTAGATTGCCCGTTAGCCAACATTTTTAATAGATTCTGCTTGTGTTTTACTAATGTGATTTGGCTCTTGACTCCGCCATGCCTCCTTTTCAATTTATCGCACAATTATGATTACATTTTAACTAAGAGACATTATAATATGCACAATATAATATCCCTGAGGACTTTTCATGTGAACCCTACTAGAACTATCAGAGTAAATGTTATTATTTGCAAAAATACGAAGATCTGTGTTGAAACATTGTTCAAGTTTCATCAAGACAGTATCTGGACTGTGTGCTACAGAGAGTGTTTGCTTTATGTGTATCAGAAATCCTAAGCTGCTATTTTTGGTTGGCTTCATGGCAGGGAGCCTCATCTTCGTAAAGAAAATTGAATGTCACTGAATGACACACTTTAAATGAAGATCTTGTTAACTTCCCACACAAAGTCTATTTAAAGATTATTCTTATTTTTAATAAATTTCATTGAGTTTTATGCACTGAGTTGGTGAGGGCTGCTGATACCGAGCTAGAATTTTCCCGATGCAAGGGAAGGATATATATGAAATAGAAAATTTGCAGGATAATAATATAGTTTTGCTTTTATAATTTCCTCCTTCCTTTTCCTCCCATGTACCTCTGCTGTCCAAAGGGATATTGCAGCATTTATAGTCCCCACGGTATGAGAGTTGTGCTCTCAGCTTGGTAGGTTGGTTTGGGCAGTTGTACCTGGCTCTCAGAAAAATGTGCCAAAGAAAATGGCCCAGCGTAACATTATCCTTAGGAAGTAATTCTGGGGAGAATTAAACATCATAAGTCAGTGCTAGGGACGCAACCCTGCTTCTCTGACACACAGCTCCACGATGTGACTTGACGTGATGTGATTTTTCTTTGCTGTCTTTGATAAAAGACTGAAGACAGCCCACTTGATGAGGCATTCTCTCTAAAACAGGCAAATACAAGGACCTCTCAAATTTTGGATGAATGCTAAACAGTTGATGTTCACAAAATTTCCTGACTTTGCAAAACCAGGCTCAGGGTAAAGATATATTTTAAATAGCATATTGCAGTTACTCCCATAACGTCTCCAGGAGGAGATTTTTATTCAGTAATAATGTTATCTTTAAAAATACGGCTTTAATTTGGAATTCATTCCAGTGGTAGTAAGTGGTTTAAAACCTTATCTGCAAAATAATAGCATTTATAGTAATGCCTAATTAATGTCAATTCTTCCTTATCAGCTTGTTTTCATATGTTGCCAAAAAACTAAATGAGCATGGAAATAACTACATTTTTAATTCCCTACCTCCTTACCAATGCAAAGTGGACACATTATAATGTGTAATACTCTTCTGACAAAGTCTTAGGAGGATAAAATCCCCATGTTCCCCTGCAAAGCGTCTTCCAAATTAGAGAAATTGTATAATGCTATTCACAATCCCCAAACCCTATCTTCGTAATGAAAGGAAGAGGGAGTGATGAGCTTTAGGGTATTCGTCTCTTCTTCCTTCTGTGATCAGTTGTCTGTTTTCGTAAAGAAAATTGAACTGCAGTTGCCAATATTTGGCTTTGGGGACCTTCTGTTTTCAGGAAGCCAGTGACTGTCCAACAAGAACAACAGTGCATCCAGGCTGATCTAAAATATTCAGATTATGTTCCAAAATAGGTAGATCACCAGATTAATTTTTCTGATGATTAGCATTATTGATAAAAAATTATACATGTTTTTTTTTTTCTACATGACTCCTTTAACTTATTTGGAAAGAGTGGAGTTTTTTCTATAGTACTAGTTCCTATCAAAAAAACCAGAGTTTTCTTTGACTGCCAACTAAAGAATATCTCTCAGTCAAAAAATAGAAATTTGGGGTGTAGTTCTGGTTTAGAAATTGAAGGTTCAGGTTCTGCAGATCTCCTAATGTGTCTTATAAAGTAGTCAAAAAATGCTGTTCAAAAAGTAAAATATCATTCAGAAAAACTTTAGCATTGGAGAGGTGTTTAAATGAAACATCCGAGGGAAGGAAGTATAAGTTCTGAAATATAAAATTATTTTTAAGCAAAAGAAATGTTATAAAAATCCTTTTAGTATTCTGCATCAATAAGTGAGGCACAGGCATTATGATGGCCGCATTCCCTGTGCGTGCCCACGTAAAGGATTTTAACTTTATATTAAAATATTTTCAAACTAAAACACTTTAGTGCTACATGCCAAGACCCTTTGGATTATGTTTATCATACTGTAGTCTTTGGCTGTAGGATATATATATATAGGGCATCCTATTTCTGGCCTGGCTCCATTTTCTTCAGTGAAAATCAGTACCCACAACTGTATTTTCCTTTCGCTCTGTGATCCAGACAGCTTCTGAAGTAACAGAAGTGCTTTCCTATTCTGGAAGAGTGTGTTTGTTTAAGCAGCACTGTAATAATGCTAAGCGTCCACACCAAGCCTCAGGCTAGTTCCAATGTTGCAAAGCCACAGAGGACTCCATAGAACTATGTACTTTATAATTCCAGTATAAAGGAAATAAGTTTTCATGGAAGTGAGAACTTAAAGTGCCAGCACCTCTTCTGCAGGCACCTTGGTTCCTGAGGCCACACAGGAATTTAACACCAAATCAAAGAAATAGGCCAAAAGTTTTTCCTGAACCTCATCTCCTTGTAGATCACACATTGCTGCTCTCCTGCTTGGAGCAGGAAACTCTCACTAGCAAGGAAGGCCAGTGGCCCTCAAGGCCATTATCTCCTTTTTTACTTATTGTGATAGCCAGCCCTGATCTTTCAGCCACGATGGGCAAAGAGAATCATAGAATCATAAAATGGTTTTGGTTGGAAGAGGCCTTAAAGATCATCTAGTTCCAACCCCACCTGCCGTGGGCAGGGACACCTCCCACTAGACCAGGCTGCTCAAAGCCGCATCCAGCCTGGTCTTGAACACATCCAGGGATGGGGCATCCACAACTTCTCTGGGCAACCTGTTCCACCGCCTCACCACCCTCACAGTAAAGAATCTCTTCCTAATATCCAATCTAAATCTACCCTCTTTCAGTTTAAACCATTACCTCTCATCCTATCACTGCACTCCCTGATAAACAGTCCCTCCCCACCTTTCCTGTAGGCCCCCTTTAAGTACTGGAAGGCTGCTATAAGGTCTCCCTGGAGCCTTCTCTTCTCCAGACTGAACAACCCCATCTCTCCCAGCCTGTCTTCATAGGAGAGGGGCTCCAGCCCTCTGGTTGTCTTTGTGGCCCTCCTCTGGACTTTCCCCAACTGATCCATGTCCTTCTTATGTTGGAGACTCCAGAGCTGGACGCAGTACTGCAAGTGGGGTCTCACCAGAGTGAAGTAGAGGGGCAGAATCACCTCCCTGAACCTGCTGGCCATGCTTCTTTTGATGCTGCCCAGGGTGAGGTTGGCTTTCTGGGCTGCAAGTGCACATTGCCAGGTCATGTTGAGCTTCTCATCGACCAGCACCCCCAAGTCCTTCTCCTCAGGGCTGCTCTCAATCCATTCTCCACCCAGCCTGTATTTGTGCTTGGGATTGCCCCAGCCCAGGTGCAGGACCTTGCACTTGGCCTTGTTGAACTTCATGAGGTTTGCACAGGCCCACCTCTCGAGCCTGTCCAGGTCCCTCTGAATGGCATCCCTTCCTTCCAGTGTGTTGACCACACCACACAGCTTGGTGTTGTCAGCAAACTTGCTGAGGCTGCACTTGATCCCACTGTCCATGTCACCAACAAAGATATTAAACAGCACTGGTCCCACTACTGACCCCTGAGGAACTCCACTCATCCCTGGCCTCCACTTGGACACTGAGCCATTGACTGCAACTCTTTGAGTGTGGTCATCCAGCCAATTCCTTATCCACCGATTGGTCCATCCATCAGATCCATGCTTCTCCAATTTAGAGAAGGATGTCATGTGTGACAGTGTCACATGCTTTGCACAAGTCCAGGTAGATGACATCAGTTGCTCTTCCCTTATCCACCAATGCTGTAACCCCATCGTAGAAGGCCACCAAATCTGTCAGGCACGATTTGCCCTTAGTGAAGCCATGTTGGCTGTCACCAATCACCTCCTTATTTACCCTGTGCCTTAGCAGAGTTTCCAGGAGGATCTACTCCATGATCTTGCCAGGCATAGAGGTGAGACTGACCGGCCTGTAGTGGAAGTGGGAAAGGAAGTGGGTTTTCCTTTTTTCCCTTTTTAAAAATGGGGGTTATGTTTCCCCTTTGCCAGTCATTAGGAACTTTACCGGACTGCCACAACTTCTCAAATATACCTCAGATAAGGGAAAATCTGGCATCAGGTTCCTCCAAGGATGGTGCTCCATGGGACTTCCAGCTGCAGAAGGGGCTGCCCCCCGGGCTTCGGCTGGCTTTGGGGAAGGAGCAAGTTGTATAGGGTTTTGTGGGGTCCATGCTCTGCCATGGGACACCAGACCTGGCCAGTCAGGGAAGGGGCATCACTGACTTGAGGACAGCCATGCCAGCTCGCAGCCCTGGTGGCAGCAGGAGCCATGCACCTGAGGGAGGTACAGCACTGCTGTAGCTTCACAGGCATCCTGTGAAACCAGCTCCAAGGGCAGGCTGCAACCCACATACCTTATCCACAGGTAGCTGGGAGGTGGCTGTGTCTAGCCATGCCTTAATTTTGCTTCCTAAGCAGCCAAGCATGTATGTGTCTGTTGGCCTTCACTGCGTGTCTCCCTGGGAATGTGGGATTCCTGCACATCCACCAGCTACTGAAGGTAGCATCTGTGTACCCAGAGAGCAACTTCTTCACATTTTACTGAGGATTTTGCTTTCATGGAAAGCAAGGATAGCTCTACAATGTCTTTGGACATCTGAGTGACAAAGGATGAGGTATGTTGCAAAGGATGTGTGGGAGGAGAAGCTAGATAAACTTCAGTAACGCTGTCAAGTATTTGTAGTGTTACATATTACTACAGCACAAACATAAAAAGTAAAGCAGCTGTCTTTCCATTAATATTCAGAGCCAGAGATCTAAACACGTATGCAAAATTGCATATTTGAGTTCCATTTTCTACCAAAGCCAAATTCCCTCTGTCTGGCCCCTCGGCAGTGCAAAAATCCCAAAAGGACTGTTCTTACAAGTGAGATCACCCCATTGCTTTTATCTGCTGTGATTTTGTAGTACATCTATTTGAAAGGCTGCTAAGGCAGTGAAGAATTGCCAAGGGATAACTGAACCACAAAGGCTGTAGTAATAAAGGAGGACAGAGCAAAATTGAAGCTATAATTCCAAGATTTCCTTGTTATGTGGGAATGTAAGCAAATTTTAATACTACATTAGCATAGTCCCTGTCTAATTTGTTTTTCACTACAGCTTGTTGCTGAAAGTATTCTTTTGTGTTTCCCTCGGTAGGAGGCAGCTGAAAATATGTTATTAAATACGAACTACAAAAAAAAGAGATTTTTGAAGGACCTCTTTTTCTATGCCGCTACCACCACAGTGGGGTCTTTATTCCTGCTCTAGGAATACTAATGTCTGGTCAAATAGTTGAACATGTTTAATCTAAAGCATTCTCCTGATAGTCTAGCTGACTGGCCTATACATAACTTTATCAAATATTTAATACTGCTGTATTAAAATTATATTTTAAGCTTTGAGAATGATACTTTACATAACGCACTCATTGCAGTCCAGAGAAGCTGCAGATGCAGGAGTTGGATTGGTGTCTGATCAACTCAATAGAAAGGTATCTATGTATACATATAAAATTGAGAAACCACATCAATTCCATAATTATAAAAATGTATACGTCAGTAAACCTCACCTTTTGTATGTTAGGTGTTTAAAGGGATGTCAAAATGTACCAAGGAAAAAAAAAAAAGAGAAGAGTCAGGAATAGATTGAGGAATACATTCAAACACGGGAAGGAGCTGTATTGTTCGCTGGTGTTTTCTATGACTTTTCTACTCCTGTCATCGTGCTTCGCTGTCGTTACTCTGAACAAAAAGGCACACATGCATTTATATTGTCCCTACATACATCTCTGCATATTTAACAATTTTTGATCCATTTTTAGACATGAACTTCTGGAAGAAGCTCGAAGGAAGGGTTTGCCTTTTGCACAGTGGGATGGGCCAACAGTGGTTGCCTGGCTGGAGGTAAGTGTTGGCCATAACTTGGAAACATGATGAGTCACATTTGTAGGCTGCTTCTGTGTGCTCATCCTTACGAATTCTAAAAGAGATTGTTAAAGTCTCCACTTCTCTCCTCTGTGCACTGTACCATGAGCACTAAGCAGATTTTTACACTGGATGGTGTAAATCAGAGACGAGAGCTGAAAAAAAGTACGACAGGATTACACAGGAGAATGAGGACAGGAAAAATGGCTTATCAAAGCACTCGCTCCCCAGATTTTTGAAATCTTATAATTTCTCCGTCTCTAAATATCTAGGAACTCCACAGAATTTATGTATGATGATGTGCTGAGGAGAAAAAAAAAAATTAGCTGTGAAATTTCATTTGAGGTTAAAACAGAAACTATGTCTTCAGAAGTTGGAATAAATTTAAGGAATTTGTAACTTTCTGTCTTTTTAAAATGTAATGGGAAAGGGCTGATTTACCTAGATACCACTCCAAACAGAAAAAAGAGGTATTCTTCTCGACGCTTTCACCCAGGATGTGGGATATCCAGGTTGAAATCTCTCTGATTTGACAGGCAGTGCCTTCATCTCTGAAATCCAATGTGCAGAGAGCTCTCCTTTATTTGGAGAGCCTAAATGAATGGATTTTGGAACCCATCCAGAGAAACATTCAGCAAAACAGTCCATGAATTTTCACAAGAGCTAATGAATGCTTTAGGTGAAGGAACTATTCAAAAAATACTTACCCAGGTGCTGAGAGGAGAAGGCAGAAATTAAGGATGTTCTTATACAAATACACTGACACTTTTACACGGCAGCTATCAGTTCAGTGGAGATAGATACAAGCTGTTTGTTGGCTCAAGGAGCAGGTGTCTATTCCTTGTCTATACCAAGTGTCTCTATGTATTCCCACCTATTCTCATGTCTACTGTGGGTATCATCCATTGATCATCAGATAGAATTTGTAGAATTTTTCCCTGTAATTAAAAAAAAAAAGGTCCCCCTCCAAAGCTTTAACAGGAGTATGTTCAGGGAATAAATGAAGGATGAGGAATGAAAGCAGCTAATGTCTACAAAATTTCTGCTTCGTGTTGGAATTGCTGAAGGTACCTAACGAAAAAGATGAAATGAAAACTGCAGAAAGGCTGTTAGAGCATTTGCGCATGACCTCGGAAAATAGGTTGATATTTTCCTTCCAAAAAAATATCTCTGTTAATATGGAACACTCATTAATTTGGCCACTACCTGACGTTTTCATATGACTTTGAGAGTTCTGTAACCAGATTTGTGTCAGAAATACTCAGTATTACAGTCAAAGCTGATTTGCTGGAAAGGTGAACATAGCAAGGTCTATACTTTTCAGAATACTGAGAAAAATCTGCCTTTGATGTCCTCCAGGGTGATCCAAAATTTGAAGACATTTCTGATAAGTTCAGCCTTAATCTTTTTTGCCTTGATTCTTAGCTCGAAAATAGGATATGCTTCCCACTGTCTCACAGAGGGGCTGTAAAGAGAAGCTGATGTCTATGAACTTCTTGGGAAATATGATGACAGTAGCACAGGAAAGCCCATGAGGAAGTTCATGTTGCAGTAGTCAATGCAGATTGAATACTGATGATAAGAAGATATGAGGGCAGAAGTTCTCAATTTATTCAGTGAGCATCAGTGCATTCAGTCAGCAGATGGACATTGTGTGCGTTTCATTCTCTCCTGGGGAAAATATAATATGTGACCCTTAGACTAAAAAACGAAATTAATAGTAAGGGAGACAAAGGCCCAAATGAAAGAAATATATGTGATCATAATTGTGACATTTCCAGACTTTTCAGGGCTTAACTTTTCAGCCTTAAAATTTATGATGGTCATTTGTATTTATCACAGACAATGTTGAGATATATTTTAAGAACTGTGGGTTTTCTTAACTAATTCTGGAGCAGTATATCAATCTCAATATCTGGGTTCTCTGCCTAGAACAATTACTGTGCCCACTTTTTAGAGACCGTTTTCATCTGACTGCATTTTCTGGTAGAGACAGCTGTTTGTTAAAGAACTAATTTACCTAATTTGTTAAAGAACTAATTTACCTAATGAGCAGCAAACATTTGAATCTGTTTCTGCAGGGTGAATAACTCCCAGTATTTACGCTTTCCTGCTTTTCAAGTGCATGTATGAAAAAAATTAATGTCAAATTTAATGAGAATATTAAATACATTTTAAAGCTATGCATAGTTTCCTCATGGCCCTTTACGTGCATCTGAGTGTACTTTGCATATATTTTTTTTTTCATTTTTTGACTCTCATGAAAATTTGTATTTCATTACAGTTAGGTGGAATTAGATCGTATTTGTACGGTTCAGACTAGCATTGGATGGGGGGCAGTGGCTCATCCCATCAGTGGGACAGGCTTTTTGAAACGTGATGCAGTCATTCCTCAAGCCCTGTGATACATGAGGAGTCAGTACAGAAAAGCCTGTCTGAGCTTTTTCAGAATCTAACATTCAGATCTGTTTTCTCTGTGACATAAAAGTGATTTAACAGATGTCTTTTAAGTAAATATGCCCCAGATAAGGTATCGACTCGTTAATAACTACACAGTACTTCCCTGTGCTGTGAGAAATTAAATAAAAATCCTTTCAGTTTGTGTCTGCTTTCCAGACTTCATGGTGAATTTACTGATGGCATATTTTTTAATAATTTCTTTGGCATTATTTGGCATCCTCTTTTAGTAAGTCATTATTAAGACAAAAAATTAAAATCATGAAATCAGCTAATTCTGATGGCCTATTCAAGATGCACAGAGAGATAGAGTTCTCGATGACTTCACTTACAGTAACAAATGCTCCATGCCACTGAAATGCAAACACGGTTGATAATTGCCATCTACCCAGAATTAATAAAAAAATCTGAAAACGTAGAATAGAATGTCTACTGTCACATAGTATCACTACATTATATGCTGATGGACAGGTTTCTATTTCAGAAACAGTAGAGTAGAGTAAGATGCTACTATAAGCCATTAGTAACTAATCAGTATGTTTGAAAAGTGCTTTTGATAATTTATATTTGGAGTAATACTATATAGCAGTACAGAGAAGTGCAACAGATCTATACTTAACAAAATTAGGTAGCTGTATAAATGTGTCTATAAATTTTATATATACAGAGATATGTACACTCAGGTACATTGAAGGTTAAGTAGCGAAGGGTGATGTATGCATTTTGACACTCAGTGTCACAAAATCTAGAATATTAGCTGTTCTGCCCCATGGAAATCTTTTGTAATGCATTATGCTTCTTCATCCCAGTGGGGGGAGTTATGTACTAAAAAAGGTAATTCACAGCACCAACCCACATGCAATAGTGATGTGGAAAATGGTGAGGAGAGAGGGCAGGGAGGGGCTGTTCTCCAGAGAGGAGCATCATCTTCTCTCAGGTTTCACAGAGCCTAGCAGTCTCCTGGAGTTAAGCACCTAGCGAGGTATGTCCTTGTTTTCCATTGTGTTATCCCCAAAATCTCAGTGATTATGGCATTCACTGCTTATGTCCTTCTCACACTTTTCTCTATAGCGTAATGTATTTCACACTATGACAAAAACTTCCCACATGTATGTATGCCAGCTATGGAATTATCTCCTTTGGGAGCAAAAATCTGTAGACACCGACAATCATATTAATGAGGCAGCACAAAATGAGAAAGCTGAGAAAACCTAGAAGAATTCATACTCAGTAGGTCCCAGGAAAGACTGCTAGAAGTGGAGCGTAGCTCTTACAAGAAAAAAGTGGTGAAGCAAGGGGCTGTTGCTGACCTAGGCTATTAAAACTAACCTAAGGAGAGCAAACGCGTGAAGTGGCAAGTACACATCTTCTAAATCCACAGGTAATGTAGCTGTGCTTATATTTTGCTGAACCCTCTACCCTGTATTTCTACCTGGGTACCTTTCTACCTTTCATACCAGACTGTTCCCAAATTTGCAGGAAGCTCAGTCCTGACAGGTTGGTTATCTGCACTCTGCTTGGTTTATTTCTATCAAGAAAATAAAAGCTGAGAAGTGTAAGACTGTGCCCTGTGAGTACACCGTGGGGACTAATGTGGAAAGAGAGAGAAAGCCATTTTAGTACAAAAGTGAAAAAATTGATCAATTCCTCTTAGATTGTTTTCTGTGTATGATAAGACTATCAAATGGGCAGTAACACTGACTTGTGCCACTACTTGCTCATTAAAGGCATGGGAAAGGAGTAGCCCAGGTGATGGAGGCACATAGCTCTCAAAATAATTCAAAGCATCCCTTGCTTTAAAGTTCTGGTTACGATAAAAGCAACAAAAAGAATTCACATGAAGCCATGGCAATTTCAAAGGTTCTAAAGCAATTATGTTTTATTAAAAACTATGATAGTCATACTCATTTGTGTGTATTACCATGCTTATTCAGATCGATTAATTTTGTTTGAGAAATGAAGCAATGCTTTGGATGAATGTCTCCTTTCTCTCAACAGCTCTGGCTGGGCATGCCAGCCTGGTACGTTGCTGCCTGCCGTGCCAACGTGAAGAGCGGAGCTATTATGTCTGCTTTGTCCGATACTGAGATTCAAAGAGAAATCGGAATCAGCAATCCTCTTCATCGCTTAAAGCTCCGATTAGCAATCCAGGAGATGGTATCACTGACAAGCCCATCAGCACCTCCAACATCCAGAACAGTGAGTCCTGTTCAGCTCACTTTTTTCTTTCCCACTTCCCCCTGCAGGAGTCTGCAGAAAGCCTTCTGCCATAGGAGAGTGGCTTTATGCTAACACACACTTCACAATCGGTGGGAATGGTCCTATAGAGACTTAGAAGGATCTGTTCATCACTCGCTTGATTGTTGATCACTGATATTTTTCCTTTAGCAGATATTCTTATTTTTTTTTAAAGTCATGCTTTTGATTAACCTTGATGTTGTATAAATAATCAGTATTGAGCCTCTTATTTGTAATTTTGCCTGTATTTTTGCCTTTCTCTTCCTTCAAGTCATCTATCCCAACCAAATCAGATTGTGTTTCTCTTTGTTTGTTTGTTTCCCTCTTTCTTTTTTTTTTTTTTTTTCTTGTGGGTGGGTGCAAAGAGGACCGGGGAGAGGTTATGTAGGAACACAGCTGTTTTGAATCTTGTTCCCCCTCTCCTTTTTTGCATCCTTTCAAATGTTACCTAATCTGAGTCAGATGACTCTAGGTTCTTCATGCTTTTAAGAGAAGCAGTGATTGGAGGTGTGAAGGGAGCAGTGGAGTGTGTGCATTCAGTGAGTGAGTGAGTGAGTGAGTGAGTGAGTGAGTGAGTGAGTGAGTGAGTGAGTGAGTAGCAGCAGATGGGAAGAAAGCAAGTAAAGAAGAAACACTTGAGATAGAGGTCTGAAAGGAAAGGGGAATATATCAAAAAGAGCAAGAAAGTACCTTAGGGGAGATTAAGAATGTATGTGCTATAGATAAAAAGGACCTTTTAGTGGAAAATGAAGAAAACCAGGCCAAAATGATGAGGAGAAAAAGAAACAAGATAACAAAAGGGGAGTTTCATGCTGAGAAGCTGATGGCGATGGCTATGAAAGAGGCAACAGAGACTGTAACAAAAAAAAAAAAGCAAAAAGAGGCTTGAT